>JACCGJ010011652.1:0-54513 GCA_013407085.1 Atriophallophorus winterbourni | reverse complement strand
AATGGAAAATGGTCGTATTCCGAAAGATCTACTCTATGGTGAGTTGAAATCAGGAAGTCAACCGTTGGGCAGACCGCACTTGCGGTACAAAGACGTTTGCAAAAAAGAGATATGAAAGCTCTTGGCATTGACCCCGCGAGTTGGTATGAACTTGCTCTAGTTCGCCTAAATTGGAGGCAAGCCGGAGAGGAGCAGATACAGCTCTTGGGCGCTGAACGCAGATCACGCTGCCGACATTTAAATTACACCGATCGACCGAGTACTGCCTATCGCTGCAAACGCGCTGCGGGTGAAATTGTTCCTCCCGAATCGGAATCTTTTACTGGGCGAATGCAAGAACACTTAAGTTGTCAACCCGAAAAACAGAAATAATCGACTATCAGACAATTGTAACTTTATTAATCGAAGATCGAGAGGATGTGATGCCGTTATGTTAACAGAATGTAACGCCAAGTTGACCGAAATTCCATGTAAACTTAAAGTTAAGCGCATAGAGGCAATAGAAACTTTTCATCGACGATATCAGTTCAGCAGGGATAAACTATGCTAAATATGATCAACACGAAGTATTTTTTCAAGCCCTGTTCCACGCATGTCACCATCGATGAACGCCGTTAGAAAGCAGTGTTTAGGTGCATGTTTATCTCGTTAGCGACGATTGAAACGAGATGTAATGAAAACCAGCAAACCTATTGGGTGGGATAATTAAAAAAATCATATGGGATTTAATTAAATACAGACTAACACATGGAAAAATGATAGATAGAATAATAGTTACATGTGTTTATACCTTAAAATATGCGAACCAAACAACAACAATCGCTCACAGTTTTTAGATTCAGAGAGGGAGAGAGTGAATGTTTATTTTCGCCAAATACAGCATAGAAAATAGGCTAACAGAAATATGCAATTCACCAGTACTCATTGCATGACCTCGCAAAGTTCGTGTGGATGTGTAAATGCTCACTTGACCTATAACTGTTGACTCCACCTGAGGGGGACAAGTCGCTCAAGATTCTCAGTGGTGTGCCAGTGAAATGGTGTGAGAAACGACGAAATGCACAAGTAGTTCTTTGAACTGAGTTGATCTGTTTTATGACAACCGAATACAGTGTCTTAAATATATCGACCCTCTTATATTAATTCATGTTCACTATCTTTTCATATCTCAAATTTAAAGTTTGTCAACATCCGCGACTACGCCTCATAGCATAATGTCTCTAACATTCACCGAAAAATAAAAAATCATAATTATTACTTGAACACAAAAGACTGTATGTTAGATTATGTTTAACTTTGAACCATCTGTTAAATAGGATTTTACATAACATAGTGTTCGAGTACAGTACAAAAGAAAGTTTCTGAATCAAAACTGCGATGCTTATTAATGGCCAATGCATTGTTTAACTAACTGCATCTAAAAAGCAAACAATTTTTACCCTATTTTCCGCCGTTTCACGGCTAACTTAATCGAATCTTTCGGAAACCGGTAGTGTAATTCATGTATTTCATATGTGCGCCATACAATGAATTGAAAATTTTAGTTATTTTAAATATGCAGGAATAACTTGTGAGCATTGTTGTTCATATCCCCAGCACTTACATTCTTCAATAGAGGTTTGCGCGTTGACTGAGCTGATACCTGACAGTGATGCTGAGCACCAGTTGCACGAATATACTTTGTTCTATGTTCCATCTACTTTAAGGATCATGACAGATATCTATTTAATATTAACGATTTTAATAAACTACCGATCGATCGGTCCTCACGTTGATTGCGCTTGTTGGGCGATGTGATCAGATGTGCATCTCAACGATGGTCTTATTGGCTTATTTTGATTTTGCACATGGTTCTGTATGATTGTGCAATCTGGTAATTGGATAAAAGTTTTTGTTGCGTTCGAGGTCAGCTGCTTTATTAGATTGCGTGAATATTGTGTAAAGTCCAATATGAGCAGCGATGCGCTAGTGTTGGTTCAACTACAGTCGTACATTTGCGATTTCGAGTTGATATCGAATTCATGCGCGAGATTGAAACAGCAGAATTTTAACCCTCGAGAACTTCAATTAAGCTTATTTGTTGGTTGCGCAATGTTTAATCGAATTGTACACTTTGACGAATAGTTTATGTAGTGGGTTAGTTTTCTCTTGGACATTATACCATCAGCATTTACCTCGTTATGCAGCTAACTCGCTTTTAAAATTAATTAGTACTATTAACGTCCACTAGTCCCATCAGGATATCTGTTTACTGATTATTCCAAATGAAGGCTTAACCACGTACATAATATTCTTTCTGCCGCTATAACTTAATTTTTATTGATTTAACATAACGTTTTGAATACGTAAGCAAAATGATCGCTTCAAAATGTGCAAATGTGGTTGTAGTTTTTCCACCTTGGCATTAACGGTTCAGTCCGTTCCAACAGTCGAATTTTTGGAAGCTTTTAAAGTTTACCCAGGCGTCCAGCAAGGATCTGTTATTGTATACCTGCTGTTCGGCATTTATTTTGTTATACTGCTAGTGCACGCTTTTAAGGTTAGAACAGAAGATAGTTTCCTACCCATGCGATGTGATGGCAATCTGGGTAACATAAATCGTTTGAGTGCGAAAATTTTCAATACGATCATCAATGAAGTGATTGTTGTCAACAATGCATTCACTATGGCTCACTCCTAGGAGTAAATTCATTCGCTAATTGTCCGCTATTTATTGGCTGACAAGCAGAAAGAAAAAAACATGAAGATCTTGGTCAATGGGCTGAAACAGCTCTCATCATTGATGCAGAAAAATGTCAGCTATAACCTGTATATACTTTCATATACCTCAGTTAAAATAGCACCAATAACCTTCCACTAGTAACTACCAGAGCAACTGCTATCTTGTCCTGTTGGAAATTCCGAGTCTAGGGCAATCGCCATCTGAGCGTGAAAAGAAAAATGATGATATACTACTCGTACATACTTAATGGTTTATTTTATAGCACTGCAAACTGGATCAATCTCTAAAGCTGGTCTCCTGAGTTCGACCACAGATAGCAGCTAAAATTTAATGCGTCTAAGTCATCCGGATTTGAACAGTCAGTGTACTTTTCCCAGGGTATACATTATTTTCTAGTTCTGCTCATATCGAGTCCAAACTCGTGCGTGAATGAACAAGGCAGTTGAGACAGGCTTGTATCCGTATCGATTGCTCGCGGAGATCAATAATCGGCAGTGCAAGTGGATAAAAAACAAAGCGAATAAAAACGTTTTGAGAGAAGGACGATGCTTAGCCAGATGAAAATCGATTTTTGAGTATGTATTAACATTAACTCATGCACTGCTGGAGCAAGTCACGAAAGATATGTAATCTAAAAAGCTTTCTTGCGGTTCCGATGTTGGGTAGCAATTTATTAGACTGTACGATTTTGCGCGTGTCGGCAAAGTCTCAAATTCACCAAGAAAGCGTAATTTCAAAAGTGGTGCGTTGGAATGAAACGCAACCGCAATCTGATAGAACTCGTCGAGATGATCGGGAATATACACGCATTATGCAGATAAAATGATTGGATCGGAAGTTATATTGAAAAGGAAAGGACGAGACCGATTCTGACCAAACAAGAATATCTCTCATCCACTAAGACCGTGATATAACCGAAAACTTGTGTGTCGAGAGATCACTGAATGGGTACGATTCCACTGATTGAAAATGTTAAGTGGAGGACGTCGCCTAGAATTTGTAAATTACAGGCCTGTGCCGTTTAAGCTGTACTTTCTCAACTACATATTGTAAATTATTAGTTATTTTGAGAAAATGTCATTCATGTTTATACCTGTCGATGACACTGGCTGACTGGACCTAAGCGGCAAATGGCACGCAATTTTTGCTTTCTACCTTGATATTTCCAAAGCATTTGACAACCTACTACTTCCGAAGCTGAACTTACTTGAAATCCATGGAAAGCTTCTGACTTATTCAATAGTTCACCGAACTCTTCAAGTGCGTGACGATTATGTAATTTTGAGACCTATGGCAGGTACAGGGGGAACTCTCCAAGACTCAAACCTTAATCCGATTCTCCTAGTGGTATAAATAAATGAAGTATGAAAACGTTTTTGCTGTAACAATTATTAATTATTTACAACTGACATCAAGATTCGGTCTTGTGTACCATAACGAAACGGTCTTTCTGCACTTTAAGAATGGCCGTTGAAGAAAACACCCTAATTTTACATCAATTGCAAATTACTAAATGTTAAAAGACAAGTACAAAATTGTAAGGACCAATGAGGAGAAGGATATGGGAAGATCGATACGCTCTATGTTGAAAAAACCCTCACTTCGAAGAGAAACATTCTAACAAGTGCATCACGTTTTCTAAACATATTCATGATATAGCACATGCGGAAAGAGAGAGATGGGAAGTGATTACCACAAGTCATTTGAGGCCAAGTATCTTTCACGGTTTTAACATCCAATACGTCAACATGTCTAACGCTGATCGTGTTCACCCACGAATCTCACAACACAAAAGTACGCTAATTGGTCAAACACATTTATTACACACAAAACAATGAACAAAACGCACGCCTATCTTATATAGGCAAACAAAGTAACCACAATACTGTCCTGGAACATGTTTGTCCTGGTTGTCACTTCGATCTGATTTGTCAATCCACTTCATGCCAACCAATATTCTGCAAGCCCCCACCAAGCAGGACTCATTTGACCGAACTTGACGAATTGTACATCGTTTGATAGCGACTGATGTCCGCCTCCTCAAGTTTCAAAAAATTTTGCCGCTCGAACAGTTCTTATGTGACCTTCCCGAAACTCAAATATTACAGGTCGCGATTGTCATTGTCAGTCGTTTCGACACTTCTCGCTCTTGTGCTAAGCATATCGTTCGAAAGTTCGTGATTAGCACTCTGCACTTCCATACTAAGTGTATTTGAGATTATTAATACAAAACAGAGGCTAGTCATGGAGTCTTCTGTGCAAGCTCAGCCTTCATGGCTCAGAGACTATATAAACTCAATGCAGCGAATCAACAACGGGTTAAAGTAGTTAGCGTTTCGCTTGCAAAAAAGATGTATAAATAAAGAATGGCTCACATGAATTTGTGTGAATTTACCTATTGACGAAACTAGGAAGACCTTATCATATTGTACAAAACACTAAACACAAAATCATCTCTGGCGAGAGATGATTACACGCACACTGGCCCGCACTTGTGGTACAAAGACGTTTGCAAAAGAGATATGAAAGCTCTTGAGATTGCTCCAGCGAGTTAAACAGAAACTGCTATTCACCGCCGACTTTAGACACACTGTGTAAAGCATCGTCTACAAGCTGGGGATGAGCAAATACGTCTTTCGAGTGATAATCGTAGATTACACCGACTGGGTGCAACTGACATTTTGTTCGAGTACTGCCTACCGTTGCGAGCGCTGCGGGAGAGATTGTTCTTACAAATTACGAATGTTAATCATTGGGAAAGCTGTGGAGCGCTTACGATGCACATCCATGTTCAACATCGACCGATGGAGCTTAAGAACAACAACAACACCATTATACACAAGTATCCGTGATTTTAAGCCGACGGAACCTCATTCTAGCCTAAGCTGAAAACTATATGTTATTTGGTTGATTCCTGTTTTCATTGGAACAGTATACCTTCGAAATCATTTCATTCCCGAATCTTTATTCACAGCATAATCTACTTTCAACTTAAGTTTCACCGTTGACTTATATTTAGTTATCACTATTCGATACTTGTCAATGACCAGGAGATATTTAAATTAATAAATACCTTACGTTACCCTGAAATACTCAGAAAGTTGCACATTCACTGCTCCTGGGGTATCAGACAACGGCCAAACTTGCATTTTGAAACCTAAGATCTCAGAACTCAGAAAGTTTTACGGTAGAGCAATCAATAAGCATAGCATAAACCACAGAACATATCCCTGGGATGTAATCATTTTGTAAGAGACATGAAAGCTCCGAGCATTGGCCCCGCTAGAGAGTAAACAGAATCATCTTTAAAGTCCGAAGGTTGGATGCTGATTTCGAATACTGAAAGGTGAAGCAACCAAAAACGGATTTGATTGACCGGATATTGTGAATTGTTGTGAATGTTGTTACTTCGAATCTGACTGTATAATCATGATAAGCGGTTTGCAGTGTATGTTAATCGTGCGCTTATGATGCAATCAGTGGTGGGCATCGATCGAGTTTAGCCAACTACCATAGGGATTCCCAGGTACGCCTTCACTTACGTGACATTTGACTGTTTACTCGTATTTTTTTAACAATTTTTCCCGTGCAATTTTCTACACGGTAATAAATTATCCCTAAACGGCTTAATGTATATTTATAAACTATGATTTATTAGAATGTTATACATATGTGTGAAGATATTTTACAGCGGTTTGTTTCTTCTAACAAGCATCGTGATTCTTGAAACGATACTGGTATTGTGTGAATGCCATTCAGTCGAAAATACTGCGAGCAACACTAATGTTTTACAGAACATTTCCCAGATGTAACCATTGCTGTGCCTTGCCATTCATTTAGAAACAACCTCATTGCGACTGTGGTAGATTGAATAATGGCATTCTTGCTTTCATCTATCCAAACACATCAAACGAATCCTCTTTTACACATGCAGAGTAATCACCGAAGTGTACTTTTGTTTAAGTTAGGAGAAGATATGGTTGATTTCGGTCTTATTTACGGCTATTAAGTAAATATACACTACACATATCACGAGAATAAAAGCATACTAGCAGATAATTTTGAAAACGAACGTCGGGTTTATAACATACTGTACGTTAAACTGTCATACACTAAACTGAATCAAATTAACCTTCCATGTAGTTATTTATAGTAGTGATTATGGTAAATGCTTCTTTTGAGCAAAAGTATTCAGCCATTGTTTTCAATCGAGAGCTTACAATATTTTTTGACAAATATTTATGTCATCACAAAAATAAAGAGCAAAGATGCTGATGAAATGTTTTACTACTGACGGTGATCCGTTTAGTAGAAAATACAGGGTTTCCAAATATTCAATGAACATAGAACAGGAGGTTACCAGTATCAATATATTAGTAAGAGCTAATCGATATATGTGAATCAAAGAGAGACGGAATATTGTATTTGATTTTCAGAGCTTTTTCGACTTTTGAAATTTGACTACCGGGTAAGTAGAATGTTAAACATGTTCAAAATATTCAAATCATCAAAATCATATTCAACCCCGACAGCAAAATCAGTAACATCGTTAGCAACCTTATCATCGTCTTGTCACTCTTTATCACCCTCAACAACCTCTGGTGAATCATTCCATCAATTTTAATTGTGATGACAACCTGACACCGAAAAATATTCCTCACCGAAGGACATCCACTAAAACACTTGCTTGATGTGTGTGATGCGAAAGTGACACGCGGACATACCTTATCCCTTTACGCCCCAAGTTCCCGTATTGATTGTCGGCGCCATTTTTCGTCATACGTGCTTTCTTTGGAATTCCCTACCCCAACATGTGGTGGACTCTCCTTGCCTGGCTGTGTTTAAAGCGAATTTGGACTTACATATGCAAAAGAATAATATTCGTGAGCCTTACATTTGATATTCTCTATTCCTTTTCTACTATTATATTTTTAACATTTTCATTCATACCGTCATCCTATGGTGTTGTAAAGTATTAACTTTTTTAACCATAAATCCTTGAATCCAAATCATTTCTAAGCAAAATAACTTAGCAAAAGCATGTCAGCTTTTCAAATTTATAGTTTAATGATCGTGGCTTAGGCATATTCTGTTCGCTTGATTTCTGAGGCAAAAATTACAAACCATCGGGTCCAAGACATACCATTACCATTATGCACTGCAATTTCGAGCAGTATCACAATAGACATATTTGGTCAGGTGGCCAGATTACGAAACATACGAATGATCAATTTGCTAAAACACAGCCAATATTGTTTTCCTTATAACGTCAGATTTTCTCAAAAAAGAATGAAATGACTCAAAGTTGGTGAGATGTCCCATTGGTCAGCGTATAATAATAATAGTAATAATATTAATAATAATAATAATAATAATAATAATAATAATAAAAATATTAATCGTTATTGTTCCAAAGCTTCAAGAATCGGTAGGTGTGACTGAAATTCGATTAAAGAACAAAATATTTGAAGTGTTAGATCATACGATTAAATCTATATGGCTTTCGATTTCGCTGAATACCATTACTTGGTTGACTGCATAGTAAGTGCTAGGAAGATGTATTCGCGGAGCAACAAGAAACAACAGAAATTATTATTATTTATATAGACGATTATATTTTACGAAAGACCGGTATCACCGATATACTATTGAACTTTTCAAAAAATAGAGGAGTGCCGACTCTTCCGGAATCGGCGCGACGATGAAGGTGGTCTCAGATGTCTCCCACGACATCATCCATCTTTACTTTCCAAAACTGTTGTTCGATGCCTTTATACAAATGCCCAATGCTTGATTGAGAAATATGCCGAATTCGTCAAGAGGTGTGAGGCAAAACGACATCAGTTAATTACTATTAACGAAAATTAGCTTAACCCGGAAATCCACGATTGTGAATCAGAGATTGCTGGCATGTCGCTGCTCCGCCGAGACTGTGCATCACGTGGAGGCGTGGCACTATTATGATCAAAGACTCAAATGCAGAGAACTCACGGATTTCGATTTGGTGCTTCAGGACACTCTATGATGCTTGCTGACAACGACTACAGTCGAAGATTGCACAATCGGTGTAATTTATCTTCCATCAGCAGCCCCGACAAGCTACACTTGATTGCCTCGAGATATCATACCAGAATCTTGATCATGGGAGACTTTAATCTGCCTAACTTGCTGAAGACGAACAAAATTTCTCACACCTCCACTGCTGCCATCTTCCAGCAGCTGTTTGACGAAATTCCTTTGTATAATCACGTTGAAAGCAATACAAGATACAGAGGGAGAGATATGCCTTCAATGCTCGATCTTATCTTGGCAACTGAGGAAGACTTCGTCGAAAACATTACATACGATTGTCCGCTAGTTTCGAGCGACGATTTGGTCTTGAATTTTGACTACCTATGTCGAGCAGAACGAACAAGCGGTGCAACCACAATCATCAGAAAGGTATGCCTATCTAAATTGTCAAGCGCCTTAAATTCGATTAGCGATTGGAAAATTGAAGTCATCGGAGTATAAGAGCAGTGATCCAGTATTTTGACCAAACTTAAACTGGAAATCAACTCTAACTTAATATTCGTACATAAACGGTGTGAAATACATTAGGATTCAAAATCAGCAGTCGCACTCGGAAATGGATTTAAATACGAAATATGGATTGGAGAAACCATCGCCGGTTAACCACCGAAACCACATGGGAGATCTTTCGAACATTTAGAAACCGTGTTACTAAAATTATTACTGAAGACAAAATACACTATCAAGCTGATATACCAAACCAGCAAACTTTCAAGAGAAGCCTTGATGCCTATTTGACCCTAAACCCGTGCATTGAAGAAAACTATACATCTTAACACCATATACCTACATTTGTTATCCCACCAATCGAAAACAATTTCTGCCCTTGGATATTTACTTGATTTTTGAACTGCCCAGTAAGCAATCTAATCCCATTTTTTGCTTGTTATATTATTCGATGTTCTCATATTATTCTGTGGTTTTTTGTAAAGCTATATGCTTTTTAGACCATTAAAATTGAATTGAATTGAATTGAATACTGTCTAAAATGAAGCGAAATCCAAAGCTCCTTTACCAGATTGTGAAGAAGAAATGTTCAGTGAAACCAGGAGTTGCGACCTTACGAACGCACTCCGAAATGACCACCAATGCAGCCGGCAGCTTCGGATGTCCTCTTGAATTATTGTGTTACAATATGTTGTCCGAAGAAAAGCGTTGATATACAAGTGAATCCAAAAGTTACACTTCCTGTCCTATAGGAAACAATAAATATTACCAAAGAAGTGGAGCTAGGAACTCTACTTTCCTTGAATCCCAGAAAATCCCCTGTTTCTGATAAAATTAACCAAATATACTCAAGCATTGCGCACAATTTCTATTCGGACCTCTGACTGAGTTATTCTACGAATCGCGGTCCCAAAGTGTCATACCGATGGACTGGAAATCCGGTATAAACTGCCGAAATTTTACAGGGCGCGTTCAGAGCCAGCAAATTACAAGCCTGTTACCATGTTGTCCACCGTCTCCAAGGTACTCGAAGGGATCGTGACGAACAAACTGGGAAAATAGCTAGAAGAAAATTGACTATTATCAGGAGCGCAACCCGGTTTTAGAAAGGGACACTCCTGCTTTATTAACCCCCTTTTTACCCTTGAATATTGGACTGGTGCAATAGATGTTGGGGATACCATCCCTGCGTGATACTTCGATATTTCGAAAGCATTTGACCGCGTAAACCACAGTATTCTTTTGCAGAAGCTAGAACGTTGCGGTATCGCTGGCAAACTATCAGCCTCGTTAGAAAATTACCTGATGGATCGGATTGTTCAAGTCTCTGTGAAGAGTGCTTTGTAGAAGTCGGAAGACGTAACAAATGGAGTGCCTAAAAATCCGTCCTCGGTCAAATCCTCTTCACAATTTATGCCAATGACATACCGACTCTCATTAAATGTAATATCGTACTGTTCACAGACAATATAAAAGTGTGGTCGAGGATAAATAAGCCGGAAGACTGCGATCGGCTCTAAAAGGATGTGGACAACCTCCACAATGGACCCCTAAAAAATCGCCTACTTTTCAAGTTCCAAAAGTGTCATATGTGGAATTTCGGAAAATATGTGTAGTTCCAATATTTTCTCTGTGCACACAGCCTCTCGTGGATCATCAAACAATAGGACTTAGGTGTGTTGTTAAGCAACACCCTAGGGATATCGAGCCACTGCAACTCCGTCTACCGCAAAACATCACAAAATTGTCACTCCTGAAGAGAATTTTCAGTTATTTCTCAAAACAGAAGTTGGAGAAACAATCACCGATTTTTATTTTACGCTGTTCTTTTAATTCTTTTTTATTCCCGTCACATTTGTCTAGCCCGAGGTAACCTGACACTTCATTGGCTCATGTGTTATTTCATTGTGCGCACGCTATACATATTTTTTATTGGTATTATGTGAAGAAATTAATCTATTGCTGAAAATTTGTGAACACGAATAAAGTCATTCTTCTTCTTCTTCCTTGGATAATACATACGTACTTCAGACCCACGATGGAATATCCAGTTCAAGCATGGTGATCATAGTTTAAAAAAGATGTTGCGACTTCGCAAAGAATACACCATGGAGTTACCAAACTTGTCGCCGGACTCACCCGGAAACCATACAACGAACGAATTAAAACCCTGAATTTATTCAATTATCAACATCGTCGTCTCCAAGGAGACTTTATTTTTGGTTTTCAATATTTCGAATACCGCAAATTACCCTCTGCAATGCTTATTTAATCAACGGGGCTCGCATAAGACAAGAGCTCTCATATTGACTATACGTGTCCCTCACTCGCGACTCAACTGTAGACGCTCTTTTTGCCGTGCTAGTTTGTTTTACTAGGAACAATCTACCCGATTATGTTGTAAACTCGACAAATCAACAGAAGTCTTGATGCCTTTTTGACCATTAACCAATACATCGAAGAAAACTATAGATCTTGGCCCCATGGATCTACATGTGTGATCCCACCAATCGAAAACAATTTATGCCCTTTGGTTTTTTTTACCTGATTCCTGAATTGCCCAGTAAGCAACCAAATTCACAACAGCTTTGAACCATTAAAACTTTGAATTACTTTGAACTAATAGACTATGTAACAACGCATTCTTCAAAGCGAGATTGTGTCTTTTATTAAATAAGATATCTAACAGGATTATCGCCAAGGATGGCGGAATACTGCTTATTGTTATAAACGCTGCAGGGGAGAGTATTACTCATGAATCAGACTGCACGGTTACATGAAAACGTATTGAGCCCAATATCATCATACGCTTGCAGTGTACATCCATAGTCGCAATCAAGCAAACTACAATACCGTGGGATTCAAAAAAAACCTTGAAATTTCTAACAATTTATTTCAGTTAACAGATACAGAAGTTCAATTCTTGGACATTCACAAAAAGGAAAATATGTTTTAACTTGGTTTGAGCCTAATTTAACCTTTTCCAAACTAGAGAGTCTAAACGCACTCACAGTCTGTTTTTGTACAAAACATCCTACTTAATAAATTCGTAATCCCATTTTCAAATCGATGCGCGTCCGCATAAACCAACATTTTATTTTGCACTCTACTTATGGTTAATGCAAAGTTGCCCACATCTCATCAACTATTTTATAAACTTGAATACATGAATAACTCAATAACGGGACACTAACACCACGCAACAAATGAACATTTTTTTAAGTTTGCGTAATTCTTTTTCATTGTATAATCATTTTCGCTTCTTAAACTGCTATATGTGACAGGCTACTTATCTGTTGGAATAATTGTTAAGTTGAGATGTTTTTACCCAATCAATAGTAAGCTTATAGTTATGCATTAATGAAAACCTTTAGCTTCATTATACATATAAATGAAAGCCGGTATTTTATCGATTTTCTTTTGACCGAAATAAGATAATAAACGAATCATATTAAGCTAGTACTCTAGTCGCAACCCCTGCACATACACACCACATCTCATTATCAATTCATTAAGTAACGGCCATTTTAGACCTCGATTCATTAACGATTTCACAACCGGGAAGGAAAAGAATAACAACCCAATCTCGTCGTTTACAAACTTGAAAGGAAAACAAAATTACTTTGCGAAAAGTAAATGATTACATTTAAGTGCTTAGACTGAAGTTTATTCTTCCGGAAGCTAGTTTGCCTTTAAAAAATAGAAGGCAAAATATTAATTAGGAACAATCTGACATGTTAATCTGTAAGATTTGAATGAACAAGCGTGTTGAAAATTGAGTAAACATTACGAAAACTATTTTGTCCCGATCTGTGGTGTGCGCAAAATGAAGTAAACTAAATTTATCAGATAATTCTGATCAACTCATTATGCAACCAACAAGCGGTACAGTTAAAACTGTTCAAACAAAACAGTAGCAACATTTTTAGATCTATAAAAAGTTGGTCGCTTTCATGTTTTGTTGATGAAACCTGTGACTGCATAGCATGTCGCATCAGGGATAGCAAGGATTAAAGTTGTGATAAGAATTAAACGCTTTGCAACATAAAAAGATCCGAAAATTTACCACGGTTAATGAATACGTATGTGCGTCCTGTTATGGAATATTCCATCCACGCCTGGCACCATGACCGGGGAACGATATTAAACTACTTGACCGGATTTATCATCGTGCGACAAAGTTGTTCTCCCGTTATAGAAATTTGCCTTTCGAAGAGAAGCGAAGGACGAATACCGAGTGAACTGTTGTTGGCGTTCAAAATCTTGCATAATAAGAACCATCCTCTTAAACACTTGCTAAAGCCCAACGGCCTTACTCGAACCCGAAAACATTCAAAGGCTTTAAGCATTCCGCATTCTCGGTTGGATATTCGTCGAATTTTTTTCTCGGTAAGAATTTGTTTCACTTTGAAATTTTTGCCTGAAAAAATCCCACGTCCCGATTATTATTAAGCTTACTACTTTTTCTACCATAAAACGTTCTCAGTTTCTGAGTTCTGAGATCTGAAAAAATGAAAAAATTATAGTTCAAAACGTATATATCAAATATATGCCTCACAAATGACGTTATTTCGCGTATGCCAACCAAACTTTAATTTCGTATTCGTTATCCACAGGGTGTTGAACACTAGTTGAGTTAAGGAATCATAAACAAAGTTAACGCACACACCAAAATGTGGTGCCGTCAATCAGTGCTCGATTTGGGCATGCAAAATAGCAGGGTATAGCCGCATGAGTATTCCTGACAACACTCTGGCGGCATTTGTATGATTGGCTGTTCTTCGGCAGTCATTTTACAAAAAAGAATATTGTCACGGCATTCGCCGCCTTCGGGTAACGTCACAGAGTTCTAGAGGGCGCATATTTCTCCGTACCGAACACTGTGGAGGTTAGCATCAGAATAATCGCCTTGTTATATACTTAATAAACGATAGCGGTATCCTAAGGGAGCAATGAAACACAGACATATAGTAAGTTCAAAATCGTTGGACGGATGTAAAAATTCATTATTCAACGACGAGAACCGTCCAATTGTTCTCCAAATGATACCAAACAATTTGCTATCCTTCTATACACATCTGTATATTGAACTGTGATCTTAAGTTCCCAAGTATTCCAAATTGAATGACCTTTTACCATGAAGCTTCGTGTCACGTTGTCAGTTTCCAATCGATATTTATGCGAAAAATTCCTATAAATTTGGAGCATCATGCGTTTTCGTGCACAGAATGGTATATCATTTCCTAATCCTGTTCAACTTTCTCACATTTTGCTGCAGAATTTATCTTTGTTCTCGTTTTTATATCGTTTACAAACGGACACATTTGACACGCTATGGGTGGCAGCATTTCAATTATTGATTACATAAAAGTTACAGTCCTAGCACATTTTGTGGTAGGATTTGGATGATAGTTTGACGACACTTCGTTTACACAAACCCTTGTATGCTCATCACACATGTTGTCGCACAACCACGAGAGGAGTGGATAGGCTATGGCCATGTTCATTTTGCTTGGTATAAACAGTCTGTAGTTCACGGTATCAACAGCTTTGCATAATTCCAAGCAGCAGACACGAATGTAGACATCTCTGTTCAATTCCTTGGTCCAATCATCCAACGAAGCGAGGCGATTCGTCGAACAAAGTGATGTAATTATTTTTCATGCTGCATTTGAGAACATAATTTGTGTTCAGCGTTCGCGCGCACTATTTCCTAACATGGGTGCTTCATATCCTTCTGGTCGCCAGGTAATATTGTGACGGATCGATAATTCCCAGAGTGAGATGGACTACCACCTTCGAGGACAGGTAAAATAAAGCTGGATTTGAACTTTTTGGTCCCAATCTTTTAAACAACAAATAGTTGAACAGGCGGTGGATAGTGGTTCGTGAAGCAGGCCACGACAGCACCCGAGAACAGCCGATGTAATGTCATCCACACAGAAGAATTTCAAATATTCATTTCGAATATATTTCACATGACAATCTCCAATTTCGACAATATTTCATTTAAAGTTTTGAATCTTGCATCGCCGGATGCCTAGAAACATGCCACTGAAACAGTTTATACAAAGACTTAAGAATAATCCACCAGGAATTTGCCAGTTCCATGGCAGATCGATCGAATCTCTCACCACTATGAACAGCGGAAATACCTGGTTCGTCTAAGTTTGTTTTCTCAATCACGATTTCATTCATTAACTTTCGTGCTACGTCGTAAACTTGTAAGTATGATCAACTAATTTTCTCTTTTATTCTTTTTAATAAAGGAAAGCTACTGTGTGGCAAATCCTACAAAAGTATGACCAATTGTTGGGCGTGTTGTAAGTTTTATGTAGAATCAACGATGCCTGATTTTACGGTATCCACTTTTTCATCGAACCCCGAACAGCACAACAAATTTCATACTATGATTTATTTAAGGACGAACTAAAAATTCTCGTTAACCCCCAGTTTCTGACAGACTAACAACGCTGACTGATGTTATCAGCCTGCCATTCCTGAATTTGCAGCGAATTCTGGTATTCTGATAACACATTCACCGTGTACTGCACAGCTAATTGAACACAAGTGTTGAATGAGCACTCAGATGACGTAGATTGTCAAAACACCCCAAGCATACAAACTATACCAACTGCCGACCTTTAAAAACGTAAGAGTGCATACTCAAGCGTGAAATTTGTATTATTTATTGATCGACACTGGGGAGATTGTAATAATAAGGAACAACATTAACATCGTTTCCACCAGTATTATTTCGAATCAAATTCATGTTTGCAATCGATATTTCAGATAGCTCAGATAGCTCCGCCAATTTGTTGTGACGATTTTGTGCATTTTACATAAACATCATATTGCTTGCTAAATCTAAAAAATGCACAGAAATGTTTTCTCAGTTTCTGAACGTGTATTTAATTTGAGAGACTTTCTACTTCCATATTAATTCTGCGGTTATGAATTCGACACAATTCTTTAGATTTTTCCGAATAATCGTTTGAAGTGCACAATGTTAGTTGCTCGTGATATTTATCCGAAACCACATCTAAAATGTCACATTTTTGTCTCTGACAAATGAAAGCACGATGAAGTTCGTGTACTGGTAATTGCATAATTACACCTGTTAGATAACTTTAAAATTGCACACAGACTCAGAGCATAGATAGCTTGATGCTGCAGCAAAAATTGGGTATAGCATTGTTGGTTTTCATAATTAGAGCATCAGAGAATAGATACAGATATTCATGAAATATTGAAGCCAATGATGGCAAACGTGAAGCTGACTTCAAGCTAACACATGAAGCGGTATATATGCTATACTCGGAAGCTACCGTCATCAAAACTGTGATATGAAGCGAACCTAATCTCAAACATTGTTTATTGTTAACTTGAGTACTGGATCACAACGATAACCTACGCCACTTAGTCTTTTGTAGCTTTGCATTTTATACATGTAAGGTCTAGTATGCAATTCAAAATTCGCATTACAAATACCGGAATTCCCGTGAAGATTTCCGATTCGGATTTACGGGACAATTTGTTAGGACACTTGTCAGTGCGTTCATGTGATTTGTAACTCAAAGCATAATCAAAGTAATAATGTTCGACTATTTCAAAGATAAAGTGGAAAATTTTGTTTAATGAAATATTCTCAGGCAATATGGTTATTTAGTTATCTGGTTATCTAGTTATCTGAAATTATTTAGGTTAAATTTAAAAGAATGAGAGATTTGAGAAATACATTATGCTAAAGCATATGCCCATGACTTCGGAATTAAAAATACTACTCGAATTTCAAAACAGTAAACTATGTGACGAGAGACGCAAGCATCGCTTGCCAGATTTCTTACATACTCGGTACCAGCATCCGGAATAGAAACATTTCATGCAAAATCCAGTCAAATAACTGTCGGCCTGCTATTAATACTAATTAGTTCTTCATCTAAGATAAATCCAACTGTCAAGACCTTATCCATTAATTCAGATCAATCCAACATTTTCTCCGACTTGACCAATGGGCGCGGCTTGATAGTTTGTTGACATATATTTGGGAGAAAAACACTTATTACTTTCTTAGTACGCTTGGTCCTGTTGACTGATATGCCATTTAGTTTGAATTAAAACACAACTTCCAAAATGGATGTTCTTGAAAATGTCTGAAACCGAACGAGTGTTTATCAAAGCGAAATATGGCAATTGTTTAGTGACTATGTTTTTTCTCAGAGCTTTTCCAGAGCGCGTATACGAAACACAAAAGTAAGAACAGTAAGTAGCAATATGCTCAATCTCGATGCGACTCACTGATGGTCAGACTACCTTTGGTAAAGATGATCAACAATGCTCTCTAAAGCTCATGCATACAGAAAAACAAACGGAAGATTTTCAAAAGGGCAGGCCTCGAATGCAGTATACAGATGTTTGCGAATGAGATTTAAAAGCTCCCCACACTGTCCGCACACTTTTTAGGTACAATATGGAGCATCATCTTTTAACTAGGAAAGAGTGAATAGTGATTCGGCTTGCTGAACGTAAAATACGCCAACACCGTGTCAACGCCCCCACGAGAGATTATTACTGTCGAATCAGATTTTATAGCCAATTGAAATATTTGGGATCATGTGATCATCTTGCGTCAGCTGATGGAGGTAATTTCAGTCACGTTCCGAATTTCGACATATATAGATGCATGAAGCCATAACATTTAATGTTAAAAGCAATACTTTGTAGAATCTCAAGGTATTTTATCTTTTATTGGCACATCGATATTGAGCCAAGTGACTGGCATCTTTATAAGTGACTATCATAACTGCTTTGAATGTCCTTTCGATGCACTGTATGCACATAGAATTCCACAAGTTCCTTTCTATCTGTGATAAAAGGCATTTTACCCACATCAATTAACTTTTGGTACGACATTTGAAAACGTTCCAGGTGTCTGTCTATGCGGAAGTCTGAAAAACAGTTCTGGTCCGTTTACAAGCGTTTACACAATGTACTCGGCTTACTTAGATGAGTTTTTGTATGTCTAGTGTTCATGGACCATACAACGCACCATGATTGGAAAAGGACACCGTTAATCGGGAGGATTTGCTTCCGCCGTTCAAACATCTTTGCAAACTGTTTTAAATTGTCACCAAACTTTCGTCACGCAGTTTTTAATTTACTCGTAAAATACCGCAATCATGCATTAACGATCATCAGAACTTTATGCTTTCTCACAAATGGCGTCATTACCGAAAGAAACGATTTGACGCTAAATTAGGTGATTTTAAGTCGACTAACCCTATTTTAGCACCTGTTTACTTAAAACCACTGGTAATTCCGTTATTTAGATGTTCTTGAAGAATATTTCTCCCCGGAAACTAACTTGGTTGCGTTTTTAATAATAAAGCATAGATTAATACTACCATTAACTTATAACGTCAGACAGTCCAGGAAAGGAAAGTCAACTTATGCAAGTTTAATCCTCATTTATTACGCTGATTCTTCGGTTTAAGCTATTCAAATAGCTGTTTAGAGCTTTTAGTTAGTCGCAAATGAGTCACGCACATAGTTTGGGTCCAAGAAATGAGTGGATCTAAATTTAGAACTTCTGATTGTGTGAGAAGAACATATTTATATTTTGTGCTGCCATATAGCGATCTGGGCTATGTTTACATAAATCGAAGATTTGAATTCTTTTTGTCTGTGTATATATGTACTAATTTACAATCAATTCGTTAATCGTTATACTGTTAATTGTTTTTTTTATTTTACGTTAAGTTTTGTATCGGACTGTTTGGTCATTCAAAAAGTTGCAAAACATGAAATTCATGTGATGTGATGTACATCCATGGTCGACATCGACCGACGGAGGCCAACAACAACAAGTTTTGTATCACGAAATCGTAAGATCCCAGCTGGGTTAATTCCACGTTTCACTAACTCTAAAGCACCATTAGAATCGACATTGGTTAACACTGCGCTCACGTTGCACCTAACCAGCATCACCATATCATACATTGAAACCCAACAGTCAAGGGAATTCCTAATAAACTATCCAGTAATGCTGACATGCAGTTTCACAATTGTGTTAAACATATCCTTAGCCCTGGTCCTGTGGTACTTCAATCGCAATTGGCCACGCAGAAATAGCTACTTTTTGCTTATCGGTAAGCCCTAAAATCTTATGGTGCAAGAGGATTCGGGATACAGTGTATAGGATAAACCTCGACTAGCTTCTTTTTGGTCCCTCGCAAGGAAGGATCAACAAACAACTTATCACTATTCTTAGACTTTTTTAATTTCATATTATCAACTGCTTATTAATGACTTTCGATAATTTCATCGATGTCATTAAAGGGTAGCACACGGTTTGGTGCTTGCGCCAGTTCATTCCTGGTTTGTATCAACAAACTACCACAAGAGCTATCATAGCAATCGGTTCTCTTTTCTGACGATTTTAAGCTTGGACTCAGATTGAATAAGCTACCATTTAATTCCTAAAATGCAAGGTGTCAGTCACATCAATACACAAATGAGATTGGATAAGCAAGCTAGCAACGTCAGAAACGTATTCTAGAGTATGCAGTAGTTTAAAGAACCGCTTTCGAACACGAACACATCCAAAGGCTTTAAGCATTCCGCATTCTCGATTGGATATTCGTCGTAATTTTTTCTCGGTAAGAATTTATTTCACTTGGAACTTTTGGCCTGAAGAAATCACACGGTCGGAATCTGTTGAGGTTTTCGCTTCCAAACTCGATGAGTTTATGACGAACCATGCAGTATGTGACTGTCCTTATTGATTTTTGAGAGATTTTATATTTTTATTTCATATACCTTATCATCCTATAATTATTGTTAAGCTTACTGCTTTTTCTACCATAAAACTTTCTGAGTTCTGAAACGTCGGTTATAGGCTTGATTTTAGGCTGCTGGGTATGTTGTACCTGATTTTCCGAACTTTTAAACCGAGGACTTTGTTCACGATTCTCGATATGTATATACTACTAACCATAGAATATTCATCGCAAGCTTGGATGGCCTGGCTCAAAATTGATGCCCAATTAAAATCAACCTCATCAGTGGTTTCCAAACATTAACGTGCAGGAAACGTCTACCATGGTCCCACCTTCGAATCCCGCTTTGTAGGATCACATATACATTATTCCACACCACTGCTTCATTAGTTATTCCAATATCTTTGCCATCAATAAACACGGAAAAACACTTTGCTATTTTACAATTTTTTTCATTTCCGCCTTCGCTGCCACTGGTACTTTCATTATGGAAGTTTCTGCTTACACTGGAATTCACGGCTGAAACTGTTGTTGTTACTCCAAGCGTCGAGAGATTTATTTGGAATGTTAGACATATTTTTCAAAACGATTTAATGGTAATAATTCATGATGAGTATTTAATCAGGCTCTACGAGACATTGCAAAGCGTCATTGGTGTTATCTATAAATCAGTTTCTTCTCATTAAACCAATAATCATTATATTATGGTGACTGTGTGGCTAACCGATTTTTATATAATAAATGTTTGGATTCCTTATCTTGAATCCTGAACGTATTTCCAAAGTTATCAATAAAGTCATGCTGGACAATGCTTATCAGAGCCAAGTACCGCTCTTTGTTCATTCGAACCTAAGAGTTTCTCAGAGATACGAATACAGGTATTACTTTTATTGCACAAAAAACGATCGGTGTTGAATTTGACCTGAGGCAGAGGACGAATTAAAGTAGTAACGGTATTGCAACATGCGCGTTCGAGTACCGAACAAGCAGGTGCACTTTAAAAGCAGTGGAGTAGAATGCAAAAGATTAAACAAAAATTGTGAGGACACCGTTTGTGTCGGCGTAAGTATTGGTGATGATTAATCCTTAAACCTTCAAGAGAAGAATGTAAAATACCCAAATATTAGCGTACTGTGTTGCTCAAATCTTCGAAATTACGCTAGCTCGCATGTGAACGATAAATGGTGGATGACAAATATGACTAAAAATAAATATACTTCTCACTTAAATTAATGTTTATCCACAGCATCGCCAAGAACTCCAGTGAAATGTGTGAAGGATTATGCTAGGTCAATTGAGGACTAATCGCGTTTCCATTTGTAACTTCTACAAACAATGACTAAAACAGAGTTAGACGCGTACTTCCGTATGTGCAGAATATATCAGAAATAGCAGCTCGGGTCCTTCGGCAATTTGGAATAGAAGTCGCGCACAAACCCGCGTAAACATTACGCAATCACTTCAAGATTATATAAAAGACAAAGTTGCAAAAGATGAAAAAGCGAATATTGTCTACAAGATTACGTGTGGAGATTGCGAGAAGAACTACATCGGACAAACCGACCCCAAGCTAAGCACAAGACAACATGAACACCGGTTAGCTGTAAGAAGGCACGACCAAAGGTCATTGATTTCAATACATGTTGATCAATTCGGACACCAATTTGATTGGGACAACGCGAAGATTTTAGCGAAAGAAAAAAACCGACGAGCGCGAGGATTGATCGAAACGTGGCACTCAACAACGACATCAATCAACCAGCACCTTCAATTGGCTACAACCTATGGATCAATGAAAACTCGATGGACAAGAATGCAACACATGAATTCCACCAACCAACGAGAATGATGGCGCACGGACAGACGGAATCAATGAATACCAATTTTAAGTCACTTGGAAAGAAGTTCTGCTGATGATGTCATCTAGCTTGATGACGAAACGTTCAACAACAACTATGCAAGCTCGGCGAACACCATCTGAACAACAAATTTGTTTCCACCGGCTTCGTGGACGTCCAATGCAACACGGATAATCAAACGCAGCGTTTACACCGCGATACACACCCACTTGACAACTGCGAAACGATTCATCCTTGAGGTTAACCTTTCCAACGCGAATCACTTTCACCCACGATCCCACTACAAACGAGAGCGCCAATAGCTCGAATTTTTGATTACGCACGTGACAGAATAAAACACGTGTATATCTTATATAGGCAAATCACGCGACCACAACACTGTTTTCAACATGTCTATGCCAGTTGTCATTTTGTTCTAATTTTCAATCGATCTTGTGCCAACCGTTACAATTCAAGTCTTCATCACGTTGGGCTTGTTGAAACCGACCTTGACAAATTGCATAGCGGCCGAGGTTGTCCATCTGTTCCTGTTTTCAAAGATGCCGTCACTGGAACCATTCTTATGCATGTCCTTTGAAGCCCGAGTCCTTGTGGATTTGCGATTGTTGTCGTCGTCTTTTTTGCGCTTGCTGCTCTCGTGTTGTGCAGGGACGGGCGTTCTGTGATTCACACATCTACACTAGAAGTTTAATACGTTGTTTAACGGTAAGATTAATTATAGACGATGGATGAAGTGTCATTTAATTATGTTACCTGTTCTGAATATTACTCTTCGTCTGACGAACCATCTGTTTCACAAGCAAAATGTTATTCAAAAAAGTATTATTAGATTTAGCGAGCACAAATTTAAGGAGCTTATCGAAATTGCTTCACATCACAAGCGCGTTGATCAGCCAACTCGCAGACGGGGTCTTGACCAATCTTCAACCCTTGACCTTGTTTTAACGCCTGAAGCAACCGCGGTAGAGGACATACAATACCTGGCACCATTGGGGAGGAGTGAAAATGCGGTGCTTGTATTTGATTATGCATGCAGTGCCGAAAGATTGAGCGAACAGACAAAAGTCTAACGGAAAGTACAATTTCAATCTTTAAATAACAGTCCCAGGATACAGACACTCAAGAGTTTGATTTCGTGGATTCTGGCTTATATTACAACAAATTTCTAAATTATTTGAATTTAAAGATTGACGAAAACTCGAGTTTTATACCACACATATGCAACCACAACTACCAGTTTGTTATCCTGAGTAGAACTAAGAAATGTCAATATAAAGGGAGGGTATTGTGTAATTCATAAGAAGCGATTCTCTAAGATGCGGAATCACATCACGATTTTCGTAAGAGAAGACCGCATACAGTTCCAATGGAACTTGCGTAAGAGAATGGAATAGAATCCTAGGCTTCTCTACAAGATAGTAAATGAGCAATCAAGAATCAAACCAGGCGTATTCTTTGTACAAAACCCTAATGGATTGTCTAACTGTACAAAGATACCTCTGATGCTTTAGCAATGTTTTACTCACTTTTATTTAATCATAAACGTTTTATAAAGTTTAAAAAAATCGCCAAGTTTGGAATTAATAAGTGAAATGACTGTCAATGAATATATGGTTACGCGGGAACTTTTTTAACTAAATGAAAAAAGCCGCCTGGCGCAGACAAAATTAACCCCGTCATACTTCGCAGGTGTCGCATTGCTTTGACTGCTCCTCTCACGCGCTTATTCAATTTCAGCCTGCATGAAGAAAAAAGACCACCGCATTGGAAAGCCGGGATGATAACTCCTATTTATAAAGGCGGTAGCCGTTCAGACACAGCAAACTAAAGACCGGTAACGCTACTTCCGGTGATCGCTAAATTAATGAAACGGATCGTGACTGCACGTATACGACAACATTTTGAAAATCAAAATATTTTGACTGCAGCACAACACGGTTTTCGAAGAAATCGTTGCTGTTTATCTAGTCTGCTTACAACGTTCGATGATTGGACCAAGGCACCAGACGAAGGTGAGGCTGTACATGTTTGCTACATCGATATTTCCAAAGCTTTCGATCGAGACAACCACGACATTCTAATAAAAAGGCTCGAATCTTATGGAATAACGGGAATGTTGTTGATCGACTCGTCCAAGTAGGCTTTGGGAGCACCCTCTCTAGAAAAATAGACTTCAAAAATGGAGTTCAACAAGGCTCGGTGCTTGGACATTTTCTCTTCTTGGTGTATATGAACGATATAGTGTAGTATATTGGATGTAACTTGATACTGATTGCCGATTATATTAAAATTTGGAAATGTGTTAGGTCTGTTACTGACTGTATGGCATTACAACGGGATCTGTGCAACATTTTTACTTGGTCCCAGACAAATGAGTTACCATTTAACCATGTGAAATGTAAAATGACTTGGAAAATCACTGTATCACACATATCAGCTTGACACTTAAGATCTCGTCTGGACTACTGCAGAAAAAGATCTCTGTATCTGGGTGTCGTTTAATCTTAAGCCCGGACATCATTGACGGACAGTGTGCAATAAAGCCTGCCTTATCTTGAGTCTTCTAAAGAGCACATTAAGGATTTTCAAGCCTGAAATCTTACCCCGGTTAATTAATACGTACTTGTGTTCTGTTATGGAATATTCCATCCAAGCCTGGACACCATGACCGAGGAAGGATATCAAACTACTTGACCGGATTTATCTGCGTGCACAAAGTTGGTCTTTCGTTACAGAAATTTGCCTTTCGAAGAGAGAATGTTGAAACTAAATCTACACGATTTTACCCAAGGACGAATAAGGAGTGAACTCCCGTTGGCATTCAAACGCTTGCATACTGAGAACCATCCCTTAAAACACTTGCTAAAGCCCAATGGCCTTACTCGAACACGAAAACATTCAACGGATTTAAGCATTCCATATTCTTGATCGGATATTTGTCTTATTTTTTTCTTGGTCAGAATTTGTTTCACTTGGATCATCTCGCCTGAAAAAATCCTACGTTCGGAATCTGTTTAGGTTTTCGCTTCTAAACTCGAACCATGCGGTATGTGATTTTTGGAAGATTTTAAATTTTTACTCCATATAACTCGTCATCCTATGGTTAGTGTTAAACTTACTTTTTTCTATCATAAAACTTTCTGAGTTCTGAGTTATAACAAGGGAGCAGTGGTAAAAAAATTTATGCCTAATATCCACATAAGATTTATGTGATGTGAAATTGTAAGAACATATGTCGCAGTTACATACGCAACTAACACTCGTGGGTGTACACTGGCACAGACTGTTGACTCACTATAGTGGCATCCACAATACGTCCCGTCAAAAGTAAAGCTGCACATTGTATCTAGTTCTTGTCTGGAAATTGGCTCGCTTGCTGATCGCATCGTGTCTGTTGACAGGGCCTTTCATAGGAAACAGATGCGCACAGCTTACGAATCTGGATCCAGTGTGCCATTGTGTGATTACGTGTTACTTGGCGTTACCGAACACAATAGTGGTGTTCCCGGGGGCAGGAATTTAGCTCAGGTTTGATTTAATATCCAGATATAGGAAAAAAGATTACTGAGCAAACCATCAAGATGTTCGGTTTAAAATAATAAGTTCATGTGAGCCCAGATCATATCAGAAAAGCTAATACGAAAGTAAATGTTTCAGTCAATGGTAGCCCATAGTTTTAGTTAGCGTTATACAAAGTTTGTGGCAGATTCGGCTTATCAGAACTTACTTGATATTAACAACATCAGACATGTTTGATACTGCTATCATTGAAATAAAGTTTAAGAATATTATAATACATAGTGTGTTTTCTAACTCAAATGATCAAAAAGTGTAAATTATCGAATTTTAATAAACGTACCTAGTTGACTCAGCTCTTCTGTGTGTGATCGGGTCACCCAAAACCAGACTATACTATGCTATTTTAGATGAACAAAATATCCACGTCATCTATGACTTTGAATCGCACATACCAGGTGTTCAAAAATTTCTCTTTTGTTTACTGTTTTACCACGGTCTGTATGCTCACTTGAAGTAACTATACTGCTTTCTCGTGATGAATACTTATAGTAGGAAACCGCTAGTGGTGTGTAAGTACAAGTAGTTGACAGCTGAACAGTTAATAATCTACAACATTTTGTTCGAGTTACGCTTAAGCATAGTTTACGTTAAGCTAAGCATATCAAGCGGGTAGTTCAGTGCCTCCCCAAGCAAGGATGATATATTTCACCACGAAATTCCTAACAGAATATAGCTTTACAGATAATCACTTCGCCAATACAAGATAAATCGAACTAACAATTGGGAAAATTAGCCCTATGTACTTTTGGTACAGCATAAGGCCGCAACAGGTGAGTCCAAAATAGTTTTAATTCCTTTATTTATATATCAGTCAAAATCTTGCATTAAATATTGAACCGTCAGACTCCTTTGTTTGTCGAGCACGAGCGATCTTAATATTTTCACCTTTGTATTCCAAAATGTAACACTCATACTGTTGGGTGAGGCGTCCACACCCAAGACACGTGCGACCTCGGTAATGTCCTTATCCGAACATGCGTTGTCTTACTCTGCACGGACTACTTTACCACTTACTTCGCACACCCCTTTCTGTTCTCTATATAAACACTGGCCCTGTCCAGCTCTACGATCTGTGAACCAGTGTCCTGAGTCTCGGCTTGGTTATTTCATAACCGTCCTGTGTTGATCTGTTCTCTGTCTCAGTAAATTTGGTCTCTCGTATCATCTAGTTGATCACCTAGCACAACTGTCTCTCGAATACATTACATACCACATACAGTCCTTCAAATAAGAATTCGAAGAGTTTATCAAGCTTGCAATGCTACACAACAACGTTTATCATCCAACCAGCAAACATGACCTTGTTTTAACGTCGGAACCTAACACGGTAGATGAATACCAAACCTGGCTCCATTGAGAGTAACCGCGTCGTGCTTTGCTTCGAGCAATTTTGTCGAACGAATGAGTAAGAAAACATAATTATTAGAGGAAATTGACTTTCACTGCTGAAATACCAATCTCCGAAATGTGTACACACAAGAGTTTGCTGGCATTTACCCTGATTTATATTAGAGTGAATTCATAAATTAAATGAACGCTAAAATTGATGATACCATTTTGTCATCTGGCACAGAACTGAAAATATGTTTCCTAAAATAAAGGCTTTGGGCACCCATTACAATTTCAGCACCGAAGAAAATTGGTGGTGATGCTATATGCTATGGAATCGAGTCACACCACTTTATAGGAATGATGGGATGCAGCGCCAATAACACATGCTCATGGGAATGACAATGAATCCTAAAATCCTACACAAAATAGTAAATGATCGTTCAAGAGTGAAATCGTGATTTTCGTTCATTTGAAAAGCGAATGGATTGGCCCATTTTGCCCAAGATACCACTGATGGTTTAGCAACTTTTTAATTACTTGTTTTCAGTCGATGAATATGTCAAACCACTCGGTATATTGATCACAGCGGTGGCTTTATTTTTCCAGTTTTCGAAAATTATCATCTTCTAAAACCTGGCATTTTGTTTAGCCTTTAATTTAACTGACATTTTCCAAGAATTTTTCTCACACACCAAGGAGCATTCTTATTTAGCGAAATCTATTCAATCACACCCCCTTTTAACTTCTGCCGAATTTGTTTCGTTGTTGACAGCATCGTTCAAGTTGAAGTTATCGATGCTACTTTTGAACCTACCCAACAGTCCTTTCAACTCAGCTACATACTCTGGTGTTGCCCAAGGTTCGGTGCCTGGTCCAATAATATTCCTGATTTAAATGAACGATTTACAAAAGGCAAACGACAACCAAATGGTCCTGTTTGCTGATGACATAAAATATGGAGGCGAATCAGCAACGTCCATGATTGTTTTTGCTACAAAACGACCTGAATGCATTGCACGAATGGTCGTCCTACAACAAACTCACTTTGAATATGAAAATGTTTACGATAATGCAGATCGGCCGAGATCACGGCCTTTTCCAGGCAAAAAAGCTTCGAGACCAAATCCTGGAGTAAACAGTCGAAGAATAGGTTTTGTAGTAGTTCACAAAATGGTCTACAATGCGAAGGGCCTATCTGCTGCTGGGCATGTTACGACGTATATTTGGACGTTTCTCTTTGGATTGTTTTCCTCTCATCATGAACACTTGTATACACCCGGTTCTAGGCCAGACACCATGACTAAAGAAAAATATTTTGCATCTAGACCGCTTACATCATCGAGCTTCTGAGCTTGTCTACGGTTTTCAACAAATGCTATACGTCGAGTGAACTAGACGACGTGACCCGAGGACGCTTTCATAAAGGAGAATGCGAGGCGAATATATACTTGCATACAAAGTTCTCACTACCGCTTTGCACAACCTAGATAACTTATTCCAACTTTTAACTTCTAACAACATCCGAGGTCATGGTTGCATGGTGGAAATACCAGACTCCGAACGGAACTGCCGCAGGCGTTTCTATTCGGAGCGTGTTTTGTTTGGAATTCCCTACCTGCCAATTTAGTAAACTCAAAAAGCTTAGCTATTTTGAAATAAAAACTTGGCGACTAATTGAGAGCTAACGGGGAGGCAGAACAGTAAGACAGACAGACAGACAACCGACAGACAGACAGACAGACAGACAGGAAAGAAAGACAGACAGCAACAGACAACAGGACAGACCGAAGACAGACAGACAGACGAAAGGCAGACAAACCAGACGGACAGAAGGAAGGACAGACAGACAGACATAGAGAGACGGGAGGGCAGAGTGAGAGACAGGGACAGAGACAGACATGATATGTATGTATGCATGTATGTATGTATGTATGTATCTATGCATGGATCTATCTATGCATGCATGCATGTATGTATGTATGTAGTATGTATGTATGTATGTATGTATGTATGTATGTATGTATGTATGTATGTATGTATGTATGTATGTATGTATGTATGTATGTATGTATAATTTTATCCCCAAGAAATCATTTTCATCATATCAACGCAAAAGCTTGTACATAGATTCAAATCTTAGTAGACATTTCACAAGCTACTCTACGTTAGTTTACAAATTATTGCCATTTTCATGTTAGATGTTTCCAAGTTCTACGATGCACTCATATGGGTTGTCTACAGAGTGTTTCTGCACAAATAAGTGGCAGTGCTCATCTTCGATGAAGCCCAAATTCCCCGTTTTGCAATTCTAGAACTGAATAGAACAATAAATAGAATGACAAATGAGTCAAGGCACCGATACACATCAGTAGCAAAACCGGCGAAGTCATTATACATTCGAGGTCAATTGAATCGCCTAACGTAGAACAAATACTTCATAGAATGCTCTACGCTGGAAACTTGCTCAGAACTTTCACCAAAACACCGGTATTCCGGGCTTAACTTAAAACCGAACCCTTGCCGAGATCGAAAACCCCTAAGTAATTCGTTCTCAAAATATTTTTCGATTACTACGTGGACCAAATCATTAGCTCCAACACGAAAATGTCAATTATACCAGGTGTCGTCAAGTGACAAATATTTCTCAGGGGTCAGCCAAATTTACCACTAGTTAGAAAAAAGTGTGATGATTTTATGCTATCGTGAAAAATCGATTGATGAGCGTATTTCACACTGTCATCAGGCATTCGATTGTGCTCTGTGCTACCTTTGCTTCCGTGGAATTATCGCGCACGCAAGCAGGCATTTCGATTGTGTGTGTGTGCATAAATGCTTCGTGACATAACTGATTAGATGCCACAGGTAGGTGCAAAATTCCACATACCGGGATACATTCAGAGTGATATGACAGATGGAAGAATCAACAAAATTAGCCAGATCGATTGTTAGACCAGAGACCGATGGACCTAAGTATGCCAAATCTTTCACAACCATGAATCGCAATCAGTTTATGCTTCCCAGGTGTCATTGAACTGGGTGGATCAAACATTATAATTTCTTATAGTCAAATAACTTTTCTCGAAGTGCTAGGCAATTGTCGAGTTAGACTTACAGGGACAACAGAATAAATTTGAATTTTTCAAAAGAACAGATTTTACGTATTGAGTTACTTCATTTCCCAGTACTTACAGGCCACAACCGGATTCTGGGTGATATTCGTGATCAGATAAATACGGTGTCCAGGTAGCGCAGCTGCGTCAATATTATTGTAAAAAGAGCGAAAACAATACAGCACAGAACATCTACGATGACAAAGGTTTCATAAAATCGGATGCCAAGAAGGTTCATAGTTCTCCACAAGCCAACCGAACTTGACGCAAAAGCACCAACAGAAATCGCAGAATTCTATAATAAATCCAATATGTTTCCGAGTTTGCAGTACGTGTCGTTTGCACGAGTGATTCTCGACAAGTCGCAATCAGCTTAGCAAGAATAAAGATAGAGCCTCGAAGGAGGATCAGTCAAACATAGTAGGTATTGCACGAAACACTAATTTTGCCAGATTTGTTCGAAATTGGTCAAATCATTATGCGAACATTGATAAGCTTTTCTAAAATAGGATCAGAATTTACTTATCTCAATGAACGTTGATCAATTCAAACACCCATTTAACAGAAGAAAAAAATCTCCGAGATATTCGTTAAAAGCTACAATTGACGCAAACGCGAATCCTTCGATATGTGGTACTGGCATGTAGCATCGAACAACCAACGCGTTCAAGTGGATACCACCACTGGACTTATTAGGAATCGATTGCAAACAAGGTCAACAACGAACCACGGGACAAGCGCGATGCAGAAACAACCGAAAGCTGTACACAAAAATACAATGAAGTTGCACTCAAGTCAAGTGGCACCATTGGCGAGGTCACCTAGCTTGATGACGGAAATTCAAAAACAAACAACGTGAACTCGGCAATGACCATCTGAACAACATCCACATAACGAGCAACAAGTACTATCTTCTTTATCAAAACAGTAAGATTAGGTTTAATGAGCTTTGAAATAGTGAAATATTTGTTAAAAATTATACTTTAAAGCCTGTTCGTACAACGAAACTCGGTGTTCAAACACACCATTAAGCTTTAAAGCAAGGTGTATTGTTATCTAGAGCCAGTTTGTTGAGAGTTTGACATAGTGTTGTTCGTAGAATTTATGTCTGGCTTCTAAGACCATATTAAACATTTCTATTTAAGAGCAATATTAATTAGTATTAAAATATCCGATTGCGTAAATCAATAATGCCGGTGAAAGCCTATTTTCTGCCATTTTTGTTATAATCTACTTGACGAAACGTTTGCGTGTTTGATAATAGCTGTCACGCAGTAAGCTTTCTGACGGCAAGCAAATATGTGGAAACGTGCTTTGGTAATGAGAGCATTTTAACCGATACAGCACCATCCTTTGGCGTTGCACATCTGGAACATGTAGTACACCATGATGACTTACATTCAACACAAAAGTAAGCAAGGCACCTTCAACCACGCAATTGCCTGGTTCTTAGCATACAGCTGCTCGCGAAAACAATTTAGGTCAACGCAATATCGATGCGAAACTGAACAACACATGTTGGAACTGTTAAGGCAAATGACCTCGCGAGGTCAAACTGACAATATCGACAATATCATTTCATTGCTCATTGACATAAAGCGTTCCATGTAGTCAAAGCCGAGTGAGTTGCACTCACACATACAATCCATTCAGGCGTGCATGCAAACAAAATCAGTTTGTTTCATTTCAGTAGACCGTATTTGCAAAGACAACCATATACCATTTACGGTTAAATCATACGGCGTTCCTTGTCTAATTGGACGCCAAGGCGGTTATCACGTGCGAATCGATAAATTGACGACGGTCAACGCCCATTGTGCGCATTAGTTGCAGTTTCAGAGCATAAGGAAGAACGGCAAAACTAATGTGGGGTTGTTTGGTTAAGTTGGAAATCCACATAGTGAAAAGTCATTCCTAATCGCAAGTTCATCCAATTTAATTAATGAAGTTGAGCTTATTCACTGAGAACCGATCCCGATGGTGAAATCGCGACGTTTAGAAGTTTAATTGAATTATATAAGAAATAATGAGACTGTTTAGTCGACTAAAAAGATTGGATTACTTATGCACGTATTTGATTATTCAAGGTAATGCTTGAGCGAAAAAATACAACCAAATTTATGGAAGAAACCCAGGTTCCGCATGAATGGTTTTATGAACAAACAATTGAAGCTATTCCTGCGTTTCCCGAACATTACTTTTAGTATTGCGTATTCCGAGTCAGCTTAACCCTCTGAGATTTCAGTCCAAGTTCGAAGGTGCATTTAAAGGGTCGATTGCAAAACCTCGTCAAGTTGGGTGATATCACTCACGGCCACTCATTGCAACTGTTTCATGCCATGTGACGCGTCACCCCAACCATTTAAACGAAGATTCACGAGCGTTGTTGTTGTAGCTATCTGCTTCAGGCTTTCTATTAACAAGTTTTGTCAATCGGATCTCTCGCCGCCAGAGAAAGAATCATTCATGGACAGAGCAACCATTAAAATAAGCTTGCCTTCTTATAGGGTATTTTAAAATGTTCGAAACCGACCGGGAGTCCATATTCATGAAAATAGGTTGTGCGACAAACTGCATCTATAAAATCAAATGCAAGGGTTGCGCGGGTGTTTACATTGGGCAAACGTCTAGAGAACTTTGCACTAGGGTAAAAAACATAGGAGACGAGTAGGAAAGCAACCCCGCAATCCCACTGAATATCAATAACTGATTCTGGATTCTGCCCTAGCTGAACACGTGCTAGACACTGGACACAACGTAGATCTTGATAACGTGGAAGTGATAAGACGGGGTGTGAAATCTTATAGGGAAAGACTTCACACCGAGGCAGTTGAAATAACAAAGGCTGGGGCGAATGCGGTGAACAAGGTGAATGGGGCGGATACCTCAACAATCTGTAGTTCGGTTCTGCAGCGGATAAGGATTAACGGGCATAATACATAATGTGCACATGGATTACGTAAGCAGTGTGTCAGCGGACGCTGTTCGCACCTGCACACTAAATAAACAATTTAGGGATTAACACAGCATCAATTGACTTGATCTCGCCTGTCTATCTTAGAGAACGCAGGATTGGTCAAGAAAATGCCATTTAAACCTGAACACTGTTCGTACCGACACCCTTGGTCTGACGAAGCTTTTGTGTTCAGAAGCGAAACGTTGCCAAAAACATCTAAGAATGACTAACGCCAAAATAGATAAACAATGAAATAAATTCCATTCGCACTTTCAGGTGATCGAAGATTTCAAACCGAGAACGCACAAGATTAGTCACATGTAGCTGCTGGACGTAATACGCACCATGCGGATGAAGCACATCGTATGGAATGATTGACATTTCACGATTCACAAATTCCATATCGTACATACTATTTGAAATTCTGATAAAATACTTGTTTCCGTGAACAGGCTTACAATTAAACTTATTTTGACCGGTTTATTTCGGGAAGCAGTTTGGCAGTTGTGATTAACGATCACTTGTCATACAACCGCGAACGAAAAATAAACAGAGGGTTAGAAAAGAATTCTTTATCTGGTATGACTAACAATGCGCAAGAAATCTTCCAATTCTATAGCCAACCTGACACTCACTGTGAAGTTCAAAATAATGATAATAACAATAGGTACACGTGAAGTGACTCCTAAAACAAATACAGTCAATAATACATTTCAACATGATGAGTTATTGCTTCAGAGCTTCGATAGAATGGTAAGAATCTACTAGAAGTAAAAAGTGGCTATTAATTCAGCAGACCCGAATTCAGCCAGCTCAAGTGTTTTAAAGCTGGTCTACAGAGGATATCACACTTGCGGTACAAATACGTTTTCAAAAGAGACATGAAATCTCTTGACATTGGTCCTACGAATTGGGAAGAACCTGCTCTTGACTGTTCATTTTGGAGGCACTGCGTAAAACGTCATCTGGAAGCTGGGAATAACAGATGATGCTCTCGAAGATCACGCCATCAGCGTGCAACTGACATCGATCGATCGAGTAATGTCTATCACTGTAAGCGCTGCCGGCGAGATTGTTTCTCCCGAATCGGACTGTTTAGTCGTTTGAAGTGTTAGGGAGCACGAAACAATCATGTGGCCGTGATGAACATGCATGGTCGACATCGACAAAAGTAGGCAAAACAACAACACACGAACACCGCCTTAATTTCGTGCCAATTTTCATCCCTCAATGCACATTGCGCCAAAGGTTGTCAGTCCAATGTCAGAAAGAAAAGCTCATGCATACCAGCATCTTCACCCGCATCAAACAGCCCACCCATGTTCTTGAAAAGACGCAAATCAATCGAAAATAAAACTGTACTTTCAGCTGCCAAATGCACCCGCGCGTCACTATGACGGCGAGTGTACAGCATTTCTACACAGTAGACAAGAGAACTCGTCATTGCGATGATACACGGAATGTACTATTCATTTCCGAGAAAGAGACCACGGTCGATTTACATTGAGAATGCTCACGCTGTTGACGGGATTGATAATGAGACCGTACCAAACAATCACCAAATGCAACAGCTTTGTAGAAGGTGCCACGGTTGCCATCGAGATCGACCCAAGATAAATGCTGCAACAGTGGGACATTCGTTCGGGAACAATGCGACTTCAGTAGTTCCAAATCGAAATTGATGTTAACCAAGTAGGCGATGAAAGACCGTGGACAGCGAAACGATTGCATCATACAGGATTTGTGCTTGTCAAGATTACGAGAGAGAGATGGAGGGCACACATATCCTAGTGGCAACTACACGGTGAAAAACCGAAGAATGGAAGAAGAAGATTTGGGTTGTTGGATAGATCTGAGATCACAGAAAAATTGAGTAGAGGGATGAAAAGAATAAAGAAAAAATGATATGTGAATTACTCTGAAGTGACACAGCCACTGAAATTGCAGGTGAAATGGACCTATTAGTGCTCAACATAATGTACAAGTTCTATCTGAACGATGGCTGGTTCGATACAAAGAAATCCCTGCGAAAGCTGCTTGGCAGACGCTATAGTCATGGATATAAATGTACACAGTGAGTGGCAGTGGAGAGTAAACACTCCTGATCGAATGTTACTCCGAGTTCTCAATGATCAATTTATGGTCGGTGGTTGCTGCAGATTGACGAGTTGCGTATCGGCAAAACTGGGAGATTTCGCCGGGTACGGTGGACCACAATGCAGAGTAGTGGGGACAGACGACAGATCTTGCTGTTTCGGCCCTGAAAGTCTGGATTGATAAGTTACGTTTTCAAAGTAGCCCGATGCCCTGGATATCCCTGGGGAGATTGGACGAGTCTGGTTGGAAGTTGGACTGTAAAAATGCTCGATAGAATTGTTCCTAATCTGAAAAGATAAACACGCAGTCAATCAATCGAGATAAAAAATAAGACAACAAAACACACAGATAAACACCGAAAAATGCGGGTTTGCAAGTTTGAGGTAAAATTAGCAGAAAAGGTGTGGAGTTAAAAGTTAAATTTAATAAACGGGTACAATGATTAGCGGTATTTGGAACCAATGGAATAAATCATAACAGTTCGGTAGTGTTCTCCCAGCTGAGACAATTGTAAACGAATGATGTATCCGCCGATTAAACTTAAATAACGGTTGATAATTCTGGTCTGTTCTCGACTACAGTGTCTATGCAACCTATTTAGACTCTTGTGAAAAGTTGTTAAATTCTAATAGGATTCGTGTCTCTCTTGATCTGTGTGCACCAACATTAACAATGTCTGATCATGCATGCAAGTGACTCTCTTATAACCTTCGATTAAACGGTCGTTCATATTATTTCGCGAACGGAACAAGGTATATCACACACTAGATTTATTTCACCACAGACAAGTTTGCGTTTGACGTTAAACAACGGACTTTATAGTGTTTCGGGGGGAATTGAATGTCACCGGTATATTAGTGAAATTGTTGCAGTAATCACCGAGATGTGTTGGACACAACGGAGCACTCAGGTTGTTACCCTGAAGTTTGTTTGTTAACCACTCTTTGAGAATGATCTAGCTTCTTTAACCAGTAAAATAGCAAGGTATAGCACATGAATCCCGTGACCAAACCGCTTTGATAAAGGTTTCTATGACCATGTCCTCCGGTTTCCCGACGTTCAAAACCAATTATGGACAGCAACAATGAAGTACTAATCCGTACCGGATTTCGAAGTATTCACCACCATTTCAAACAAGCTGAACAAAAGATGTTTTGGTGAAAGTTATGATTAAATCTAACCCAAAATTAAACGTACTCAGAAATCTTAAGAGGAAAAACCATTAACGCAATCACCGTTAAACTGTGTCTAAGTTTGCAAGACACGAACTATAGTCAAGTGGTTTGGGGCCCGTGAAGTAGACCGAGGATTAAGTCAACTTACGATAAAAAACCGAAATCGTGCACCATGTTGACGATATGCGGAGCGAAATAACTCAAACACACAAGCAAACTGTTCACGCTACGACAAAATGGACAAGACATGTTGACGCAAACTGCGACACCAACCGTGCATGTTATGTTTCACTTACCCGTCTCACTAAACAAGCTGCAAAGGGTGAGGAGTAAGGTGCATAAATTTATTAAACAGTTTTCGAGACTCGGGGAATATACGGGGAAACCAAGTTGTATTGTGTGTTGTCGTTTTAAAGATAGATGGTTAAGTTTATATCTATTTGTGATGTACGCGGAAACGGCTAATACTATAATATGAGAATGAGAATGCAGTGCTTTGAATCCTGTTCACTGATAAACAAAATTAAACTTTGAAGCCACTGTTAAAAGGGTTGGTACTCTACGCTATGGTGAGTTGAAATAAGGAAGTCGATCATTGGGTAGACCACACTTGCGTTACAAAGACTTTTGCAAAAGAGAAATAAAAGTTCTTGAAATTGACTATGTGAGTTAAGAAGAACTTGTTCTTGACCGTACACCGTACTGTCTTCGGCTGCTAATCGTGGATCGACCGAATACTTCCTATCGCTGTAAGCACTGCGGGAGAGATTAATCCTTCCGAATCGGACCGTTTTATCATTTAAACCGCGTTGAAGCATTAAGCCATCGCGTGAAGGAGGCCAACAACAACGAATTACGGTGTTCAAATACAAAAATCACAAAGTTATTTTCGTACATGCTCAAGACGTTTAGAAACGACCAAAGTATAGTGTTGCTCACGTGCTCGTATTGCGAGAACAAATGCACCAACCGTTGACTGAGTCCTAGCAATCTCATTTAGCAGGTAACGATCAATGAAAAGGCATTCTGATGCAGAATAGTCCGGGATAAGATTGTGGATGTTGAGTAAAGTGACCGAAGGCCCAAGGACCTCGATCGCACTATGGACAGTGGTAGTCGCGATGCATTGAGATTTGAAAGCCCTTGAAAACGCTTACAACCAAAGAGGAAAATGCTAGACCTCGAAATTTGAAGCTATTATAATTAATCAAATGGCTATAAAACATTAGTAGGAAAATAGTGACATTAAAATAGTTTTACTCCATGAATATGCGTCACAAAACGGGTAGTGTATGTGCAACAATCGTGATGAAAAAGCAGTAATGAAATGGCTAAGCATGACAAAATCACAAGTCGGATGCTAGAAAGGAAGATGAATGAACACATTCGTCCAATTAAACTAATAACTAACCAAGTATCCATCTTCTTCTTTTGCGGATTCACACAATTGGTCTTCGATCGGCGTGTCATTGTTGAACGACGAGAGTAGATTGTGTTCGGATTTGGAGAACATGGTGTTTGCGATTAAATCCGAATTCGGCAGAGGACGACGAACGTGAAGGGCTCCCGTTCGGCGATCCGCATGCCGCCGATTGCCAAGTGGTCGGTAGCGGTAATGTGCATAGTGCTCACGTGGACCGGATGAGGCCGAGTTCGGGGCCGAGGGCGGAAATTGGAGCTGTGCTCGATGCGAAATTTCAGCACCGCGGAATGGAAACGATTGTGAACTCGTTTGGCGGGAGGGTGACATTTCATGTTTATAATCGCTATCATCAACGAAAATACGAGGACGACTGAATTCATTCGTGTTAGCGACTACATAGACAGGCGACGAGGAATTGATTTGTGTAAGACCACCAACGGATGTAATTTCGTGAGAAGCTAAGGGAGCTTGCAGTAAACGAAAGGAGTTGTCTTTTGGGAAATTACAATGTGAGGACAAGGGACATTTGTGATCACCGGATTTCCAGGAAGAAGTATAGCGCAAATTTTTGTCATGAGAATCAGCCTCGTCATCCGAGCCACTGGAATCATCAGAGGGACAATCCTGTGAACCAGTCCGTTGAACCGCCCAATCAGGCTTGTTCTGTCGGTAATAATCTAAGCGATACTTGGTAGTTTTATTTAAAGGCATCACTGGTCGATCTGACGAAATCCCGTCATAAACATCCGATTTCGCAAGCGGGTCAACGTATCTGGCAAAATTACTTGTGTATCGCAAAGGCTCTGCATCTTGCGGTACACGGGATCGATAGGATGTTGGAGCATCCATGTTAACAGCCTTTGCAACTGCGATGGGGGATCCTTGTTTTGCACCGCATTTTGCTCTCTCTTTCTGTCTTCTCAGCCCCGATGACAACTTTCGAGCTACTCCAGATTGTCCACGATTGACCATTCGATCGGTTTTGTATCGAACATTGCAGGAAAACTGAGATTTTCCGGTGAAGGGGGTACGAACACAACCGGGTGGAGAATCATCTGAATTTTGGTCTGAAGAAGCACTGCTGAAGGATGCTTGCAAATTGGAAAAAGCTTGTGAAGGATTTCGAGTTTGATCAGGCAGTGTTTCAGCGCCGATAAAGAAATTATTATTATTGTTATGCCTGCCGGAATCATTTCTTGTAGATTTAAAGCTTTTATTATCAATCTCGTTCATTATACTATTAGTAACCTGACCCCTCTTTTCAATCATCACATCAGGATTGTCACCGTTGAGTGGTTTCTGGTTGGATCCACAAGAACGAGAACGGGAAACTTGTTTGACGGGACCATCATTTTCCGACAATTCGGAAGCATCTTCGTCGTCTGCTGCAATCCAATGGCTCGCGAGAGTTAAAGGAGCCGCCTTGGTCATATCATGATAGTTACTGTTTTCCCCTTGATCAACCATCACGATCACAGCATGAGTGCAACTCGTATCACACCGTGTTCCCGGTTCCAACCCAGCCACACTTGCTGTACTACCGTAGGCACCAGCACTTCTCAAATGTGAAGTACTACCACTGATTGCACGGCGAGGGAAAAAAGAACCGATTCCAGGGGATTGGCTAGCATTAGGATGTAATTTATTGACGTCAAACGGTCGTTGGCTTGTGGGAACGGAGGACTCAGTAGGATGACACCCTGAATCCGTATTGCCACCGTTTTTGGCCGGGGATGGTAATTGAGAGGTTACGACTGGATTATCGTTTTTAATAGAATCTTTGGAATTCACATCACGAGATCTAGCTGCACCAGCCTCTTTCACAAGACGGGGCGTAGTTGCCGGTTTATGACTACGTAAGCCATTGCTTGACGGCAACTTTTTGGGTGTGTTATTGCTCTGTTGCTGTTGAACATTATTGTTTGCTACCAACTCGTCCGCTAGAGCACGCCCTTGATAACTAGAGTTACAAGCGACGCGTTGATTGGGCAAAGCACTATTTGATCCACTGTGACCGGCAGTGCCATCCACGGATTTACCCAGGTTACCAATCGATGTGGTGGCCGCGCCAGGTCCGAGCATGGCTAAATTCGAACTGCTTCCAGCTAACCTTGCCGCACTGATATAACCACTTGATCCGGCAAATCCAGCGCTTGCACGTGCTCGACCTTGAACAACAGCGGATAGAGCAGCTCCTTTCTGAATTTTGACCGATTCCGCTGGTGGCTGCGGGACAGCACCGCCTGTTTGAGCGGTTTGTTGAACGGCCATATTGGTATGATGTTGATTAGTTTCACTGACACCGGTGCCTTGGGCGGAGTCAGACGTTGTTTCCCAATCAAACAAATCAGATTCATTTATCTTTCTCCGTTCCATATAGGCATTCAGTAAAGAATGTAGATACATATAATCCGGGCGGTCAAAATAAGTCAAATTTTGAATGTGTTCCAAAAAAGATCGAAATTCGCGGGGCATGAATTTCAGAAGTTGGTTATGATCGAAGCTCTGTTTCATGAGACCGACTTGTTCTTTGTCTTTAATTTTTCTCCAAGGTAATTCTCCCACAATAAATTCACCCAGCATGTAGTACAATGACCATAGGTCATCATGTCGACCAAGTTCTTTATTTAGGTGTGCATTCACGGAGGCATAACGAACGGTTCCACGAAATCCAGCAACTTGTCTCGGAGCTCGGATATCCCCGTTTGCGGTGGTGTATTGCCGGGCAAGTCCGAAATCGAGAAGAACAATTTGTCTTGGGCTCACAGCACCGGGTCCCACACCGGTTCCTAAAGCAAAATTGGAAGGTTTTATATCTCTGTGTAGAAAACCAACATTGTGAACGTTTTCAATGGCGACCAGCATTTGTCGAGCAAGACGAACTGTAGTACTGATGGTAAAACAACCACGTCTGGTGGATCTCCGGAGATCGGCAAGGTTTTTCCCTTGCAAACTCATAACGATATAGTTAAACTGTTCATTACGACCACATCCAATGAACCTGCAAGTATGAGCCCTTCCTTGTAAGCGCTTCAAAACAGCAACTTCCATCTTCAAGACTTGCTTAGGTTGTTGAGCAGATTCTACTTTGACTGCAACCTTTTGCTGGGTGACCATGTCAATTGCTTCGTAAATCTCGCCAAAGCCACCACCACCGATTTTCTTATACACTCGCCAGCGGTCCTTGATAACGGTACCGGCAGGAACGATGTCACTACTGGTTGAGGTCATGGCCTTCAGTGCGCATCAATACAACCCCGGGTCTACATAGGCAGGCTGAAAAATAATAATAATATAATAAGAGCGTGATTAAAATAGTCACAAAGATTAACGAAGAATATGATTATATCTGACGGAATTACAACAAAGTAGATAAGAAAACCCTCAAGAAAACGATAAATGAAAAAAGCTTCAATTCTTCTGTTACCCATAAAAGTATTAAAATAGACAATCTGAGATGAGGAGGTTTTTCTTACTAAAACAACAGAATGCATGGTGAGGCAGAAACAAATAATGTCAGCGAAGTTGTCACGCGAAGCTCCGTGGTTGACCGATGAAAAGGTAAAACAATCCACCTTATTAACACTACGCAACTCAGACAGCGATTTATATTGTATGAATTTGTTGTTAGTCCATGGCGGAAAAAAGAAATCATGCATTGTCAAGACTCATGGTTCGACAACCCTTGACAGCTCCTTTCCGCTCAGTTTTGCGTTCGATAAACAGAACAAAATGGTGAGAATGAATAAAATAGATAAAAATGTTGTGCGATAATACAACAGTTCTTAGGATAAAGGAATTAGTGTCGCAATTTATCCTAAAGTATTTACAACAGAAAACCTGCTGGAGTATAGAATGCACGACTAATTTGCTATCTTCTAGTTTTGCAACAAGCTAGAAAATTTGATTCAAGATTCCAGACTTTAAACTAGACTATCGCCAATAATCTAGCGATATGCCCCTTAAGACAGTCACTGTCAGGGCAGTTAATGTCTATCCACGGAATAGGTGGTATGTTGATGATGTGAGAGCACAAGCCTGATCCAGGCAAAGTGCCGCACAGTCAGAGACTGCACGTGGGTGGTATGTTACATCCCATTGGTCAAATTGATAGTCTATAGCAGTTAATTCATTGACATCCAGCATAATTAATTTCACATCTGGTGTGTAAAGCATTGGAGCTAAGCATAATTCCAAACCACATTCGCGAATAAGCAAACAAAACGACGGTTAACGTGCCTGAGAATTGAAATGGGGAGGCACTGAACAAATTCGACAGATCTTTATGAGCCACTTGTCGAATTAGTAAACTTCTATGTTGTTGCGTTATACTGTTTTGAACAAAAAACGAAAAATACAACATCGCTCATATTTTGCACGCGTGTTTTCTAATATACCTTTCATTATCTGTTTATCGGACCTCTAATTAGGGACGAAGGTAAAACGCTACATTGATTACGGAATTTTAATTGAAAATGATGTAGAAAATAAAAGTTTAAACGCCATTGTAGCATCGTTAATTCAATAATTCATGAATGGGATAATTCATGAATGGGCAAACCGAGTGAATGGGTGTAGTCTGAAAGACTGATAAGAAACACAGGAAGAATATGGAATGATTATAACATGTATATAATTAGGGATTTCCTTGCCAGATCTCTACGGCTAAGAAGATAGGAGCAAGAGTAGGCATAGGCCATATGGCATTACTCGTAGAACCCTAAACTGTAGCTGAAGACGTGATAGAATTGCAATAAGTCTCCAATAGGCTAACCGAATTTTAGGAGACCCTCAAAATGTTTGAGGACTCGTCAGCAACTAAGAAATATGAAATCAAAACAATTGAGAAAAGCGATACAGTACGCTTTTAGTTTCTGGTGCATCAGAATTCTTCATATGAAGCGCATTCTGTCAATACATCCCATCCCATCTCACCACAATTAACCCTTGTGCATCTGTGACACTCAGCAAAGCTGTACACAGCTCCCCAACGGTCAAAAAGGGTTATCCAGGAGCAACTGACGAATTGAATGCAGATTTTGCTTAGGTGGCGACAAAATTAATGACAATCCCTGGAAAAATGAAAATCCACATGCTCTGAGATACAACAATGTGGCAGTGGAGATAGCTATGCTTCCGAGTCTGTTGTAATAAGTTGAACAGAAATCCCGTCTTGTATCGACGCTTTATTGTTTTTTTATTTATCACAACACACTTTACAAGGATTGGAAGGTTATCTAAGTTAGTAACCACGGAGTGCTTGCCTGTCTCCGATTTCAGCAGTATGCACTTAAAACGGCATGATTTATCACACACTGGAAGTGGGCGTGGTTCACAATACAAAAAACAGGAATAACATGTGGTCATAACTAGTTATCAGAAGCAGAACGCAATTAGACTGAATAAGTTTCCAGTCAAACTCATGTAACACATTAAATACATGTATATTTTAGGATTTAATTTTATTTAGAAAGAAGTTTCGATTTCGTTGAACTGGCAATTGTCAGCCAATATATGTACTTCGTTTCATTACTGTAAAATGAAACACTCCATTTTTAAGACATATCGATGCTTCGCAAGCACAACGGAATTATGGGTATAAAAGGAAAAAAATAGGGATTTGCATAATGCATAAGCTTGAAGTTCATACAAAACAAGGCTGAGGTTTTTACGCATTTAACACACGAAAACAGCAATCAAGTAGCGTCAATGAATAGAACAATAACAATGAAAGAGATTCATTTGAGGATTTACCCTACCACTAGTCTAGCCAAGCATTTCTTTGGTTGAAAATTGCAGAAGCCTACACAACGACGTGGATGAATCGTTCACAGCAAACCACCTGCTAAATACCGCTTTTCGAAGCGTGAGTTGACATCATGATATCGGATCACAAAAACGTTAATCCGAACGATTGACTTTACCGGCTCTAGAAAAGTTATTAATTGAAGTCTTCAATTGCCTTTGCAATGTGACAGTTGAGCGGTATGCGGGATGCGCCGTGCTAAAAATAATCAGACTTGATAGTGCATCATCACCATTATGAACTGCATTACACGGGTATTAACTACAAACTGCTTATCTGTCATACAACAATTACATGTTCAAATTCTATAAAAATGAGGAATGGTGGAACCTAAAAAGCTACTGCACCTGTTGAAAATTATGCACAGACATACATAGATGAGGTGCCTACATTTCGAATCAAACATGGATTCAATCGAGTGCTTTGAGCGAATAGAGCAATACGGCGGAATCCGTGAGACGAGACTTAGCCATTATAGCCTGAGCAGGTTTATCCGCTTCTCTATATTGATATTGCTAACGAAAATTTGTTGCCAATAACATCGTGGTGAAGTCAACGATACCATCTAACATACATTATGGTGCAAAAACGTAGTGGTCGGATGCCAAAGAATCCGAAATTCATCACATTACAATGCGAAGATATGCAAATAATTCATGTTGTAAATGGTCTGAATGTCTTGTAATGACGTGCGGTTCATAAATCAATGTCATTCGGCAGAGAAAAGCAATTTTAATTGAAACAAATTCTCCGAATGTGAGATCGTTTGTTCAGTATCACGTGTGCTTCTCAGAACCAGTCTAAAACCGAAATTATATTAACATAGATAGACTCGAGGAGATTACCATCATTATTCCGACAGGCAGTGACCACATAAAAATCACAGTTTACTATGTCTAGTTCTATGTCAAGTTGAACACATTCTCAATTCTAGAACAAAAAATTCACTCCACGTGCTGTAGTGCCGTCACACAATTGATGAGACGAATTATTGCTTTCATGCCAAAAAGATAAATAAAATTTTATTGTATAGCAATCAACTGGACATTATAGCCTAAACTGTCTTCACAAATTTTTCAACATAAACGTTCAAATTTGTTGTCTTTTAATAAAAAGAGTATGAAGAATTAATATACCAGAGAGTGATGTCATGATAGATGATACATTTTATAATTAAAATACGGAGAATAGCTGAAGTAAAAAGAAGTTTATTGGCTGAACTAAAACGTTGAAAACCAATATTACATCGAAGTATGCTAGTTATCTAAAAGTTATTCAACCTCCATACGGATAAAAGCTGAAAAATGTTAAGAAATAGGTCTAAAATGAAAACGAATCTGAAATAACCGTGGAAAACAAAACCATAGAATGTGAAACGATTTCAGGTGGATAACTGAATTTATACTCTCTAGCGACGACTTGTCATTAGACGACCAAGTCATCATAATCCAACTATTTTTCGATAGGAGTTTTTATTAAATAACACAGAAGAATACCTAACGATGCTGTGTCAATGGTCTAAACTATTAACTAATTATCACACGACAGCATTCGTTGAATGTTTTGGAGGCTGCTTGAATAGAACACGCTTCACTACGATCTACGCATGACGAAACATCGATCTGTAAATTTATAAATTTGGATAATTAAGGGCAACTATTATTATATTAGTATTGTGAAAGCACAAGACTGATTCAGGCAAAGTGCCGCACAGTCAGAGATTGCCCGTGTTAATGATGAATTATCGTTCTACCCTGTAGATCGAAGTATAATTTCCTAGTGCGCTCGATCTACACGCGTGAATATTTGCAGGGTATTTCGAAATAAGTAAATTCGAAAGTGAAGAGTGTGAATCAGTCAAACGATACATTTGAATTTCAAATAGCTGCTGCTAGAGTATGTTGTCAGAGTAGCCAGTGAGGTGTAAGATGAGGTCAATAACGCAATTGTTCATGGATGAAATCCGTGTTATTATGCAAGTAACCGTGAAATTGTTGATTGACATTATACTTTGACGAATACGCACTCGAGCATTTCCTTCGATCATCATAACGAGATTTTTCCCTACATTGATGCAACGATGCATTGCTTAAACAGGCCGAACCGTCAGACGCTATTAAAAAAATGACTCGCAGGCAAGAACACGCTATGTCAGCATTTCCTTCAATAATGGTACATTTTCTTATATTTTGTTCATGCTTATCATATAGATTCAATTTAGGTTTTCGTGGGTGCTGTTCAGTGATTATCATGTATGCATCAAACCGCAAGGCTGAATGCACACAAAGCGAGGAGCCGTCGACAAGCAGTACGTGCTGTAGATAGACACGCAAAGGATAATGATGTGAAGAGTTATCAGTTGCAGCTCGTTATCAGTGGCAATCGATTTAGCACACTGCTGGCGATACGGCACAAAATCATACCTAGTCATTCATCCCAGTCGATATATCGAAGTCCTTGAACATTAGTCAAAATCGCAAGTAGCAATTAGTATTTGAAGCAAAAACGTAGCACCGTTCATGTGGATTCCACTAAATATTAAATTGGAAAGAAGCGAAGAAGAGATACATTCAAAAATCGCAATAGTCAGGAATGAAGTCTACAATTAACCGATTTATTCGTGTAAAAATGTTGATTTAGAAATACTTTTTGGTGAAGAGATTAAGGTTAAAGTCAATAATACACTTGTTTAAATGTTATTATTGAGGAAGTCAAATGAAATTGATCTAAAGTACTGGCAGTGGAAGTTTAAATTTTGAAGTATTTCTTATTACGAAACTAGGCTCGGTTTGGATGAAAACCATGCACACTATGTACAGATATTTGCAAATATGCACGGATCACAAATCAGATGAGGCAAGACTTAAACTAGCAGACTGCACCTAGCTAACTACACGACAAGGTTTTCTGACCTAGAATCAGTTAAAAACAAGACGTGTTCTAAGTTGCCGATTATACTACATGACGGACGGCAATCAGTTTAGGAATAAAATAGTGTCGAGCAAAAAAGTAACACATATTTATGCATCATAAATGTTTTGTATAATAGAATACAGTCATACGCTGCGCCAGCTTGTGAATGGTTTATGCGATTTATTTTACGAAGACTATATCTGGTATTTATAAGTCATTTCGCCGTCTTCATATTGTCTGTATCGGTTGAATTTATCAAATTATGAACCAAATAAATCATCCTGATTTTAGTGTCATAAAATCCCAAAGTTTTCAAGTCGACCTGGTAGGCATTAAGGTAATGAGCATTCCTTTGGACGTGTGTATGTAGGAGATCACAAGCCTCGATCCAGAGATTACACAATGGCTAGGATACTGTCAGGTTAACTGGGCCTATACACGCAAGAGAATATGGTAGTCCATCCTCAGAATGATTCTACATAGTACTGAGTACCGTCTGGAAATCAAATCAGAATAGTGTTATCTGCGCATTAAAGAAGTACTGCACATTTTAAAAATCCACGCAATTATCATGGTTATAGTAGGAAAGTAGTTTGGAGAAATTAAATGATAGTTAAGATTATTATCACTAATAACTACATTTAAATTCAACATAGAAAGCAATGAACTGAACACATATAAAGCTGAATACCGTCGGAAAACAAAATAGGGATAGTTTTAACTGCACGTTGCACAAGCAACATATATGACATATCCATATAAGCAGCATGTCTATTTTGAAGATAAGAAAAAAATAGTTTAGATTGATATCACTAATAGTTGCTTTGATTCTACCCACATTCGAATTAAACGAAAAATGCAAAGAATCAAAAATACGGTAGGCACTTAGTACTGTTATCATTGTTTGAAGAGTGCAAAGACGTGCATATGATCCGTTTGAAGAGCAGTGTCCGATTTCGCACCAAAAATGTGTACATGTTGGCTTGAAGTTATTTTTGTGACTCAATCTTAAATTCGTTAGACATAAACGACTCAAGCCCAAAACAAGATAGAACAATAACGATAACAAGTCAATCTAAAAACGCAATGTTCAGAAAGAGTGGAATGAAAAACAGATCTAGGAAGTGTGAAGTCGAATGCCACGAGAGAGCTGATACAATGGAATATTGCTTCTAAGTAGACATCAGCTCATTCGTGGTGGTAATCCATTCTATACAGTGCTGTATACACAGCAATAATTTACTGAATGATCACATAATTGGAAGCGGCAGAGAGAAGCCGATATCCATGATCCAGTTAAGCAAATTAAAGCTGAAATATTTTATGTAAACAAATGCCTATTCACCGCCCATGAGACCAAATTGTAAATAAAAGATGAATGGGTAGTCACATACTATCCTGTGCAAACTGAACTGAATATATGCTGAGTGACATGACATTTATAGCTACCTAATGCATTTACCAAGCAAGATTTCAATGAGCACATGATACTCACATATACACAGCAATATTGAATAAAACGGGAAACGGAACGAAAATTGGAAACTGATCAGTTAATATTCCCTAAAAATAGTTGATTCAATTTATGAAACTAAAATTCGCTGACATTTTTTATCTAATATCGACACATCTCTAAGCAACGAAGGAAAAGAATAACCCGCGTAAAGCTGTGGATGACAGGAGATCAAAGTGCATCTCGCACATACGGTTCAAGGTTCATTTCAACCACCATTTAGAAACATTTGGATACATCTGACAAACGGCTACACTACCACTATAAATGTCTGAAAGACAAATACAACAAGTCTACGGCATTTCAGAAAATTTTGAGATATTTTGCATGAAATCCAAAACAATTGTGTGCGTTTCGTATTCTATCAACAACGCATAAACGCTCATTGTTTAATTAATATTTTATAACTATATAAACATCTGTTAGAATTAAAAATTAAACGAATTTGAATAGGTCGCAAAATCATTTTCAAACTCACATAATCCATCGTCCTAGAAAATGATTATTTAAAACCTTGATCACATGAACTTTCAGCGTTGAGTGATAGATAGAATAAACATATCATCAATACCATGAATGAGGTTTCTCAAAGTTGATATGAAATAAATTAGGAAACGATTTCCAGCACGTCTAATGCTTTATGATTTTCCTTATTATTCGATACAAAATTTGTAATAAATTATGGATGGATCTTCTTCTTGTGGAACGAAGGCAAGAGGAATAATATCCTTTTGAAGCTTTCTCATAAGAGTATCATGAGGGACTTGTGCTGACAAGGCAGGTTATGAGAGTAGACTTCCAACGCTACATCTCTTCCAGTGTCCAAGTCACATCGTCCCGACATGTTCTGATCCATTGTTGTTTTGAATGTGTTCTTACGATGGGGAAGATAGTTCGTTCAGTAACTAGTTCTTATTAGTCACCGCGCGCCAGAATAGCATGTTCGTATTACTCAGTTAAAGCCTGCTAGCCTTCTGCTACTTAATATAAGGTGGATTAAGCGAGCTCTGCTCATCCTTTTTAACACGTTTGTACCCCACATTAATACCCACTCTAATAAATCATATCCGCCTATAAACCTAAGGCATGCTAGGGATATACAATATTTTAACAGTAAACGAATATTTGCTGAAAACAGTTTAGGACACATAGCGAAGCCAATATTCACAAAGTAACCTCGAATGGCTCACTGAAACTTAGGGGTGCTCTCTTTTCTCAGAAAAGTCACCAGCTTGAAATTTGGAAAATTCTTATTATTATTATTGCTAATTTAGCACACAGCGTCAATCCGGAATAAGCCAAATTCTAGGAAAATTCAGATAAATAAATCCTGGTCATTGTTGTACATCTTCAACTTTCAAGTTGCAAGATTGTAGATTGAAGAATTTCTAATAATAGTTTCATGCAATACTTTACCAACGAGATACGTGAATTAATTTTTAGATTTTGCTGCATCTACCTTATTCAGAACCGTATTCCAATTTCAAAAATTCTTGTTGAGATAACGATTTCTTGCCTTAAATGAAATGTACAGCGATTTTGAAGTTTCATAGCTTGGCTATGTGTTACTGAGCCCTCCATAATAGAGAAAAACTGGCCCAGTGCGTAACCATACGGTCCAAGGAATCTCTGACACTTCAGCAGCAAATTGTAACGCACACGCCGAAGAGTAAGCGACTTCAGTTCGAAGCGTTGAGCGTTATCCATATGAGAAATGAATTATAATCTGTGTACCCTTTTATTCACCCATCCGTTAACAAAACAGTGAAGTGTTTTTAACTTACCATTGTTTCGAACCAGTAACGGAACTATTTCTACTTAAATAAATATACTAAAATATTAGATATCCTTCCGAAATATCTAAGACATAACTCCTCTCTGCATGACTTCAAATCACATCTGGCTTCATTACTCATCATAAAAAAATATCTAGTATTCCTAACCCAAGCTGTTCTTTCTGATTATCTACATAATAATGGAATACCTGATTTCTAATATGAAATTATGTTCCACAACTTTCGTGAGTACACTCAATAGGTTTAGCGTTTCAAGTTTCTGTGCAATTGATTAAATAAAACTTCAAAATGATGAAATCAAATCCGTTCGTCTATAGGACAAAAACTGTTCAAATTCATGCTAGTCTGATCTATTTCAAGCAATCAGGTTGAAACGTTCCGAGTTTCCACAACACATAATAATCACGTATCATTGATGAGCCTTATCAGTAGAACTTCTATGCTCTCTGCAATATAAATTGAGTTTTTTCGCAATGCCATCGTTCCTCTCGTAGAATAACAGATCACCTATTGTTTTTCTGGAAGCATAGAGTAAATACTGTTTGCCTTTATCTTAAATTGGACGTAAATTTCCACTGCATGAATGAACTTTATAAACTATTCACAATTGTACGTATTACCATTTTATTGTACAAATTGTGGTAATTATTGATCGTGCACTTCATGTTCTGGACATCCAAGAATAAAATATTTTTTTGTAAAATACTTTATTCACACTGTCACTGCTCGAATAAGGTTTCTTACACTTTACACGCTACTGTGCGGACGTATTTTTGTCGCTCTGACAATTTTGATCATATCTTCGCTCCATTTGCACGGATTTATACCATTTAAAGAATTCCGAGTAACATTCAACGATATCTATCAGATTTCATACTTATCGATCGTGCAAGTCAACTTACAGCAACATTACCAGTTTGATGGGAAAAAAACATTTTGTTCAAGTTCACAAAGTTTTCCCCAGCACTAGTTATCCTACGGGTTTTGCAATCATTGCAAAGACCACGTTGAGATACAAGTTTCAATACCTTATTTCGTGTTTTATTTTCCGTGGTTTACAAATTATTGCGGATTAACTGTTCAATGCCGAAATCTCGCCAACGAACACAGTCCATTCACTCAACGGACAAAACACCAATTATCAATCAACCGGCAAGCCCTATGCAACCCACAAACATGTGCGAACATGGAACGAGTTTCACTGCCCGGACCACGAAGAATATCGATCCAGCTCTGACCGTGAGAAGTATTCACGCGACGGCGTCACGGAATGGTCGTGACATCTGCATCACGTGTTTAGCTCCGGTAAGCGTTGATAATGTTTCGGTTAAATGTGCTTTCTGCAGGTTCCACCAACACGCGTCATGTGATAAGACTTTAACTGATGAATGTGTAAAGCTAGTGAACGATAATGCCTATCCATCTGTTTTTTATTTCTGCCATGCCTTTAGAAATTCAAATATAAATGGCCATCGCAAGAGTACACATTATTCTGTTGGAAAATTGTCTAATACAATAGAGAGTAGACTGTCGCAACTGGAGGAGGAGCTTGCACGGTTGAAACATGCCGTAGAGCCGCTAACCAAGCTTAAAACATGTTAATTAAAAAACGAATACGCTCAACTTTACCACCACCAAACCAATCTCTGGAAAAGGTTGAATTGTTGCAGCACAGCACCCAGGAGAGTGTTAAAAACGTCTTAAAGCCGAAACCGTTCACATTGAATGCCTATTAGCGGAAGTTGCCTTTAAAGTTATTTCTCTTCGTGTTATCTGCACCAACGTGCCAGAGTCGACTGAGACGTTATTGTTGAATAGATACCAGAATGATTTAGCCGAATGGTTGAAACTGTGCACTAGCATGAATCCCAAAGCGATCCCCTCGGTTTCGTTTATTCGCTTGAGTCATCCTCCAAGCGCTATACCGAGATAAGCCGCCGTTGCTCAAGGTAGTAAGGCAAAATAAGAAGGATTTAGAAGATGTACTTCTTTTGACATACTTGCTACTGGACGGCATGGAAAATACATCTCGTGTATTTGTTGATGTGCCCTGGACGGAGCGGGTAAAATCGCCACCGGAAGGTAAGCAAAAGAAAACAAACGATGGCAATAAGCGCACACTTAATCTCCTAAATGTCTCAGAAGAAGCCACCGGCATCCAACCACGACCTACAACAGTGAAGATATATTAGTAATGCTATCCAAACCACCAACGTAGCGGTTATCGATACGTTCCGAATCCCGAAATCATCGAATTACGAAGGTAATGGTCCACAACCCTTCAAACTGACACTTTTGACCACCACTATGGTGAACACCGTGCTCAACAATTGGAACCAGTATCGATACAAAGTTTCACGAGAGATCAAAATTATCAGTAAACACATGAAAACCGACTCTATCGTGGAAGTTGACAGACATGTCGGTACTGAGCACAGTGATGCCGGGAATCCTGCTCCAAAACAACGGATGTCGACCGACTCTATCGGATTCGGTGATGTAATTTACCTACCATCTTTGACACGTACTCAAATTACCTGCTCAAATACTTATCATCCAACACTTTGATCAATATCAAACATCAAATGTTTGTACACCAACGCACAATGCTTGATAAATAAGTTACCTGAACTAATCGAGCTTCGGCAAAAACATTCACCACTCCTGATAGCTGTAACGGAAACCTGATTCAATCAGCAATCAGTTGAGGAGTAAAATTTCCATTCCAAACGATTCTTTTTCGTCGTACTCGAATTGACCGTAAAGGAGGAGGTGTTGTTATTTACTATGATCAACACTTCAAGTTCAGAGGAATCACGGATAATGATTTTATACTGGAAGATACACTTTGGTGTTCACTTGAATTAGCAATAGGTAAAAACTGTGTTGTTGGTGTGATTTACCGACCACCGTCAGCAGACGAAGTATACAATGCTAGTTTAATTGAGAAAACTCAGCTGGTTGTCTCCAGATATCAAAACAACTTCCTGATCATGGGTGACTTTAATCTCCCGAATTTACTAAAAAGCGAGATTCCACCGGTGAACTCTCTTGATCATCTATTGTACAAAATGTTTAACGAAATTCCTTTATTTTACCACATCTCAAACAGCACTCGCTTCAGAGGCACAAACACACAGTCCATTCTGGATCTTGTTTTGACTAGCGGGGAAAATGTCATCGAGGATATCCGTTATGAAGCACCTCTTAAAAAGAGTGATCATGTAGTCATTGTTCTCGAATATATATCTGAAGCGAAAATAGCAAGTGATGCTCAAAAGTCACCGACTGGGCACCGATTAGCACAAATGTCAAATAATGCTGGTAATCGATACTTCGGAAAATCAACCGGAAAACATAACTCTACTCAAAATATGTTTCAAAACAATTGAAAAAAGGATTCAAATTCGTGATTCGGAGTCGAACACGGAAACGGATAAAGGTGAGAAACTGTGCGTGGAGAAGCCACATACTGCAATCAACACCTGAATCTTGGGAATATCACCGTTTATTGAGAAAAAGTTACTGAACTTGTCCAGGACGATATAGAAAAGTATCAAATTAATCTGATGGATGAAATAGAACGAAATCCGAAGCTCCTCCTCCAGATCGTGAACAAAAAGGCCAGGGTAAAGCCAGATGTTTCCGCTTTATTTACTACGACTGGAACTACATCCACAGCTCTCGAAGCCGCTAACGAACTTACTCAATTTTACTCTAGAGTGTTTTACCCTAACGAGCGCGTATCTTACGATATACCCGCATTCAGATCGCAGGATACAATACACGAAATCGTTGTGAAACCCGACAGTGTCCTGGTAAATCTACGCAGGTTAAATGCAAAAAATCCTCGGGTGCTGATGAAACAACACCAATCATCCTAAAACAATGCGCCTTTGCTTCATTCTCACCACTATCCGACCTTTTTAACCTGTCCTCGAGTTGTAGCACGGTTGCTAATGACTGGGAAAGTGGATTCATCACTCCGATATACAAAGGAGGGAACCGATCTGATGTGTGTAACTACAGACCAGTCACGTTGTTGCCAGTGGTCTCTAAAGTTCTCGCACAACTTGTAGCTGACGAACTTATTAAACATTTGGAAAAAATAGGCTGATTTCCATCGCACAGCACGGAATCAGGACAAGACACTCCTGTCTCACCAATCTTCTCATAACTCTTGATAATTGGACTGGAGCCGTGGACAATGGATTTCCTATCCATGCTCGTTACTTGGACATGTCTAAAGCTTTTGACCTTGTCAACCACAGCATACTGCTACAAAAATTGGAGCAGCTAGGGGTGTGCGGCAGACTATTTGTCTGGATAAAGGATTACTTGACTGATAGAGTCATAATGGTTAGAGTTGATGATGCACTATCCAGACCAGTAGAAGTTATCAGTGGTGTACCTCAAGGCTCAGTCTTGGTGCCAATACTCTTCCTCGTGTACGCGAACGATATACACGAAATCGTACGCAACAAAATCATTTTACTTGCGGATGACATCAAAGTCGCGACTAGCTTACGCTATAGAAGATAGCTGAAATTCTCAAAAAAATCTCGAAGCACTTCACAAATGGTCCTTGCGGAACTGCTTTCTATTCAGCATCAAAAAATGTAAAATGGTAAACGTCGGTAAATCATTCGAATTAACATACTCTCTGGGATCTTAGCAACTTTCATGGATTACTGAAGAGACAGACCTGGGCGTGTGGATTGGCAGTAACTTGTAGTCTTCACGACAGTGTTCTGTTGTATACAAAAAGTCCTGCCAAAGCTTAGGATTGCTCAAAAGGATCTTTGATCGTTACTCAAAGCAGATACTCCCACGTATAATTAACACCTATATCAGACCAACAATGGAGTATGCTGTTTAAGCATGGTCCCCATGGTTAAAAAAGGGCATGACCTTGCTGCAACGAGTATACCAATG
>JACCGJ010011651.1:0-46696 GCA_013407085.1 Atriophallophorus winterbourni | reverse complement strand
CATACATACATACATACATACATACATAAATACATACACACATACATACATACATGAATGCATACACACATACATACATACATACATACATACATACATACATACATACATACATACATACATACATACATACATACACACATACATACACATACATACATACATACATACATACATACATACATACATACATACATACATACATACATACATACATACATACGTAGATACATCAGACTAGTGATGCACGCACTGCATTAGAACATGCACAGCTGGCATAAGAGGCCCGTGCATTCATCACTGAATCGTCACTGCGGGCATTCACGTGTAATTACTAATAAAAACTTTAAGAACTCAACCCACAACCTCGACCAGAATATCGGGACAAAATACAATCGACTTCTCTGGTGATTGCTGATCCACCAGTATACCAGCGCGAGAGAATCCAAAAACACCAGCAAACAACTTACCCGACATCGTACAAAGTGCAATAGGGAAGAGAAAGTTTTCGAATCAACCGCCAAACATCTGCATGCGACCAATCCAAAATTGGATTAACTCGTAAAATTTGAGGCCAGTCGGGATCGGTCATACAAACGGGGCTGAGTTTTGCTGTTGGGGAACGAAAATAGGATTGGTCAAATGAGCTTTATGTAGAGATGTGCTATTGTACAGCATGCTAAACTGGTAGCCGTATGTATGAACGGAATCACTAATCTGATCCTGGCAAAGTGACATAGAGTTACAAGCTGCGTCTGCTTTCTCAACCATTTTCTTGTGCGACTGCGAATTCTGAAATGGGGTTCTTATCTCTTATGTTCCGGGAAATAGAAATGTATCATGTTGATGATGTAATCTGTCAGAGTCGTGCAATGCGAGTCCGGATCACTGAAATTTATGTTATGTTCATCGTAAGCCCACCAGTTTCCATCAAACCAATGTAATCCACTTTTCTAGTTCGTTTTGTTTGCTTTACCATTCTACTGGCGTTGCACACGTAGTGAAAGAGCAGAACGAGGTGGTCGCTTCGACTAAGCGGAGTGTGATACTGAACATCTTCAACGGCGTTGGCTTCAGGGGTTAAGACTAGGTCTAGAACAGATGTCTGTTGCAAATTTCGTTGTCGTGTATATTCGAAAGCATGATTATACAAGATGTAACCGAACAGTTCGCAAAATTTGTGGCCTAGTGATCGGTGTGGATGATCTACTCGGCTATATAGTTGAGGCAGATTGAAGTCTCCATAATCAATAACTGCGCTGTTTTCCAACGTACTGCATTGCTTTCAATAGTTTTTTCTTTATGCGTATCCGATGATGACGGTGAACGGTAAACTACACTAACGATGCAACTGTCTCCTGATTCGAGCTTTAAGTTACACCATGTACTGTCTTCCAGATCGAGATCAGTATCTGTGACGACCGTGCTGTATAACCGTTCGTGGTGGTAAATAGCTACTCCACCAACTGTTCTTAAACGGTCTCTCAGAAACAGGGTCATGCTTAGAATAAAGAGCTCGCGATCGCTCACGCGAGGTTGAACCATGTCTCAGTTATTGCTAGAACGTCGAGTGAGTGCCGATTACAGAGATCTTTCATTTCAGCTAGTTTGTTTATCAGACATTGTGCGTTTGTATATAGGGAATTGATTGTGGTTTTCGTATATAGTGATGGAGCTGAAAGATCGTTTATTTGTCCGACCCTTCGGGGGAATGCAGAAATAGCCCGATAGGCAAGCGCGAATTTAATAAAACATTGGAGACAAAAATATTGAAACTGGAATCATGTCTCAAGATAGTCGAATACAACCTTTAACCTTGATATGAACACAAATGAAATCGGGGTCCGTACAGTTTGACGTCGCATAACATGAAAGCTATACTTTGCTGAATGGTAATGATGGCACTGTACAACCGGTAAACAACCTTGCACCCAATGATACTAGTAGACGAATCCTGTCAAAGATAAGCCCATAATTAATTACATTTGGCCCAACGACCAAAATTGTACTACACCGCAGTTTCTCTAAAAGCTTTCGGGCTGACAGCAAAATACGTCGCAATGCCAGCAATGAAACTAGTGAATACTCCACGAAAATCTAACGCTCGATAAGACCTTGGTTTGGTGTTACATGCGTAAATATACCGGAACCAGATTATTCACTCTACCAAGCTCAGAAGTAGCAGCGTCGTTTGAATCTGCAATTCGACAAAAATAAATCATGGAAAAACCATGTGTTTGATCATGTTTAACAGAAAACGTGATGCAACCCATCAGGACAAACGGGGGTGCTAAAAGTTACCGTGTACAACGAAAGACAAAGCTTTTGCCAAATGTATGCAAGCTACAAAACTGTTCAAATCCTGATGGTGAATCAAGGGATCGGAGTAACAAATTATCTCGTAGTCTAATTTCCCTGATAATTCCTGAAGCCGTGGGTACCACATCCTCGCAAGAACCCGCTGATCATTGTCATAAACAGCGGTGAATATTTCGAGTAAGTTTTTTTTTAAACGTTACGACTGACATGATCACCGAACGACCAACGGGTGGGGAAAATCCATTAAAAGTGATCCTTTTAGACTATGATGTCACTTGGAGAATAACAGTAAGTTGGACATCTGCGAAGCTTTAGCTTCGAAAGAGGTCATCTAGTTCGATATCAAATCTATTGAATTAGCCCATCATCGTCTACCAAACGAAAATAACTCATATCATTTCGAATTTGCCATGTGTCTTTATTTCACGAATCAGTCGACAACATATTCTTAGCTAAAGTGTTTGTAGAAAGATATTTCTAATCAATTTGTCCCTAAGGTAGTGATAACCATAATGTGCAAGCTGCGACTATTATCCAAAATTATCGTAACGTCTGTCGGAAATGCCTACTGTTCAGTAATACACGGGAGGATTTAGTACTTGGGACGTCATGCATTATTATCAGAACGAAACTATGAGACGATTTGTTGCCACGCTCCCAGGACGCACCCAACAACTCACACTAACGAACATCGGGGTAAACAAGGTAATATGTCTGAGCTGCTCCATAACATTCACGCACTCATTCATAGCCCTTGTAGTTCTTGTTCACCGTCCACCGTTACCCTCAGCAACCGTGGTTTGTCGTGATATGGACGGTTTCTGATGCGACGAATCAAGGAAGTGGGTTTCACGTCAATTCAGTCATCGTATTGCGAAGCTAGAACGACGCGCAGAAATCGAGATCAAGCTTCAAAAAGTGAAACATCCGGTTCACGCATATCGGGGCTTTTGTCACTTAGGTTTGGGTGAGATGTATAGAACCACCTTTCTGGTACGAGCTGTCATGATGATGTCCGCAGGTCATCATACGGAATGTCTCTCAATGCATCACGATGGTGTGAAACCCGACACACTAACGACACGGCCCATTCTCATCCGATATCAGTCTGACTACGTTTTATGTCGAGAAAGGTTGGTTGATGTGTGCTTGAGAGTTATGGTCAAATAAGGTCACATGGGAAGAGGTGTTATACTCACAATCATGACTCCCTCGGTTGAATACAGAGATGATACAAAAACGAGGTAGGGTGAGAGAAAAGGAGAATACAGATTCCAGGGGTAAAACAAGTTCTAATTTACGTGTGATACGGTGCATGCTATGGTATGAAAGCACAAGCCTGATCCAAGCAAAGTGCGGCAAAGTCAGAGACTGCACGTGGGCTACGATACTGTCAGGTTGCCCAGGCCTAGACAGATACGAGGGGGGAATAGAGATGGTAGAGCGACTCCAGTGTGTTTCGGCATGCAGCTCACTACCGTTGGCCAATCAATTTAGCACGATGTTAGCCGCTCAGCAATGAAGTGCTGTACGATTGCACATCCGTGATACGTCGTACACCGGGATAACTAATTATATGTACACCTACGGTACAGTGAATTAGATAAAAAGACACCATTTGCCACCTACAAGAAACAAATCAAACTAACAAGATTGCGAAAACGAACAATGCATTATCCGAATCAATTCGACCGATTTTAGCCGCATTAAGAGTTTTACTCGCCCGGTAATCGAAAACACGATTTTACCACATTCCATTTGTGTCGCGGTCAACTAAACCGGTTTGTTTTTCGTGTTCAGTGCCAATAGCTCCGACTACCGAGGACTAATACGAAGCGCACAATATGAGCAGTGAACACAAACACGCGCACACACCAACACACAAACGAAGACCAGAGATCACGATCGATGGTGATGAGCGGACGAACTTGAGCATGCCGCAAAGTTCATCAGACAGCCGAGAAAGTTCAAGTGTGAACGCTTTGTATGAGCCGATCGATAAGCTCATTCTTGTCCCTCGTTTCGCTTGTAAAACGGAACGGTTACTCAGACAACCCGTAGGAAATCAATGTACTTTAACGGTCACATTTAGACCACACCACGGCTGAATGAACGTGTAAGGCAAATAAGGTTTGCATTTGAAAGTATGATTCAGCAACATTGGTAGAACGACACTGTGATACTGTACTGTTGCGCGCATGTGCAATTGTGCAGTACAGTGCATTTACCGCAGTACTGAAATGATTTGCCACCGGAATGGAGCTCCATGTAGCAACACACAAGCGTCTGAAAGCCACTTTCTATATTTTATGTCTACCTAGTCTCGCCATACTCAGGCGCGAACAGAGAACCAACATTAGTGAGTGAAATCACATCAACTCGAAGATAAATACCGCCCCGTTGGTCTTAAAAGCATGAGAAGGAATAAAAACAGACCGGAGCACGCTGGCATTGTCCAAGCTCACGTGCTGCATAGGACTGTGTGGCACTTTGCCATCTCTTTATAACGTGAAACGAAAACATTCTGGAAGCGCTTACCCGAATATGGATCCGACGACCGTGTGCCCATGAATACCGCCCGAATTTCTGGATAATCCTTAACAAAACGCTCCAAGCTGGATTTGATGCTGCCTTCGTAGATGATCAAACTTGCGTGTTTTTCGACTCCTCGCTTACATCCATTCACACGCGATTCCACGGTAACGGTGTCTGGAAGGTGGTAAAAGTGTACGGTTTGATGTACAAAATGCTCCAGTTCAGGGAACACAGACCCGGACCGGATGTACAGAAATGGCGGAAAGGGAGGCTTGGTATCCACGTGATTGTTTGTCTCCTGGCCGAATCGATGACACCACACAGCGTAGACCAAATGCAGCAACGCCGTGCAGTCTTTCCCACCGTTAAAAGAGATGACGAATTGTTCCGGGCTAGGTGTGAATTCATTCAATTCATTTTTAATGGTATAAAAAGCATATAGCTTTACAAAAAACCACAGAATAATATGGGAACTACGAATAATATAACAACGAAAAACGGGATTTGGTTGCTTACTGAGCAGTTCAAGAACCAGGTAAAAATCCAAAAGGCAGAAATTGTTTTCGATTGGTGGGATGATAAATGTAGATGCATGGGGCCAAGATGTATAGTCTTCTTCGATGCACGGGTTTAGGGTCAAAAAGGAATCAAGACTTCTCTTGAAAATCTCCTGATTTGGTGAGTTTATAACATAATCTGGTAGATTGTTCCAAGTAAAAAAAAACTCGCACGGCAAAAAATGTCGTCTACAGTTGAGTCGCGAGTGAGAGACAGTTATCATAAATGTGTGAGCTCTTGTCTTATGCGAGCCCCGCCACATGGAACGTCCGTACGATGTGTGAGACCGGAAAGGCTGCACAGGTCGCGAAAGAAATGCAAAGGTATGGTATACAACTGCTGGGAATATGTGAAAATAGATGGAATGGATCTGGTATGTTGGTTTTGACATCTGGGGAACGGATTATTTACTCAGGTCATGAAGACGAGAACCATAGTCGTTCAGAAGGTGTCGCCATTATGCTATCAACCCGAATAGCTGCAGGCGCCCTCATTGGATGGGAACCCGTTGACTCACGGATAATCACAGCCAGATTCAACTCCAAGGGGAGAAATGTGACGGTAATTCAATGTTATGCGCCCACAAACAATGCTAGCCTTGAGTCCAAAGAAGAATTTTACGTGCGTCTGCAGTCTGTCCTAGACAAGACACCCAAGCGAGATATCAAGATTTTGATGGGTGACATGAACGCGAAATTGGGTCTAGACAACACGGAGAGAATCTGTGATGGGTACACATGACCTAGGTGAAATGAATGAGAACGGTGAACTTTTCGCAGATTTTTGCGCGCTCAACGATCTGGCCATCGGAGACAGCATCTTTCAACACCGGAACATCCACAAGGCCACTTGGACATCACCTAATGGTGTTACTGCCAATCAAATCGATCACCTATCGATTTCACGAAAATGTAGACATCGTTTCCTAGATACACGCGTAATGCGAGGTGCGAATGTTGCTTCAGACCACTACCTTCTAATGGCCAAAATTAAAATCAAGTTGAGAGCTCTCTACGAAACCGGCAGTCGGCCTAGTGTGAAGTATCACACGCAGAAACTAAGGGAAGAGCGTACAAGAGAGATTTTCTCAATCTCACTGAAAAAAGATTCGAATCGCTCAACAACTTAACCCCTGAACTCCCAATAAATGAACACTGGAACGATCTGAAAGACTGTTGGCAAGACACTTGTAAGCACGTAATTGGCAGACGGGTGAAGAAAGACAAAGAGTGGATCTCGAGTGAGACTTGGACACTGATAAACTCGAGAAGGCAGCTGAAACAACAGATCCTCCGGTGTAAGAACACCAAGCAGAAAAACCAACTGATCGAACAATACGGCTCCCTAAATAAAGACGTGAAACGAAGTGACAGAAGTGACAAGAGGCGGTTCTATGAAATGCTGGAAACGGAGGCGGAAAATGCAGCAGAAATAGAGACCTCAACACCGTCTACAACATTACGAGAACACTATCAGGAAGAAAAATACCTTACGGAAAAATAGTAAAGGACAGTGAAGGTAACCTTATCAGTCAGGAATCGGCGCAAAGAAAGCGATGGATGGAGCACTTCAAGGAACTCCTAAATCGACCAGCACCTACTTCAGTCATTGACATCCCATCGATTGGAAGGAATCCGATCATTTGGAGGATCTGGAATACGCTTATGTCTGCTTGATATCACGTGACCCCTAACGTCTTCAGAGAAAGACCGATAGACTAGCACACTGCTTCATATGCAGGACTACGCGTAAATACCAAAAAAACAGAAGTCCTCCGTGTGCTAACTGATGAGCACCCATCAATCATCATCAATGGTGAAGCAGTCAAAGACGTCACGCAATTCGTCTACCTCGGCAGCCTTGTTTCAATAAGTGGTGGCACGGACGAAGACATAGTCGCCAGAATCGGCATAGCTTTGAAACCCATTTGGGAGTCGAAGGTTCTATCAAAACGCACGAAACTCCGTATATTCAGAAGCAACGTTAAATCCGTGCTACTCTATGTATCGGAAACCTGGCGAGTGACAGCAAAATCTTCTGGCCGCTTGCAATCATTCCACAATAATTGCCTTCGTCGAATTATTGGGGTAAAATGGCCAGAAAAGATAAGGAATCAAGACCTGTGGCAGATTGCTGCTGAGGACCCGATCGCCCAGCAGATCAGTAGAAGAAAGTGGAGATGGGCTTGGCACACCTTGCGGAAACCTTATGATGACATTACGCGTCATGCTCTGGTATGGAACCCAATCGGGAAGAGACGGGTCGGACGCCCAAGACTATATTGGAAGCGCTCGTGTGAAGAGGAAATCCGCAAGTGTGGACTTAACTGAAACGACATCAAACTGGCTGCTATGAACAGATCAAACTGGAGACAAGTTGCGGAGGCCCTATGTTCCTCCAGGAACTCAAGGGATTAAGTCAAGTAAGTCAAGTAGATGAAATAAGCATTGTAGAGGGTGAGTTGCGGTATTTAAAATATTGTAAACGAAAATCAAATACACCCGGGGATGACGACGTGGATAATTGAATAAATTCAGGGTTTTGATTCGCTCATTGTATGGTTTCCGGCTGAGTCGACGACAAGATTGGTAGCTCAATGGTATATTCTTTGCAAAGTCGCAACATATTTTTTAAGCCATGGCGTCCATGCTTGAACTGCATATTCCATCGTGAGTCCGATGTACGTATTCATAAAGCAGGGAATCGTTTGTTTATAGAACCTAACGAAAGTTCTCTTAAGGAGTGACAATTTCTGTGATGTTTTGCGATAGACGGAGTTGCAGTGGCTCGACATCCCTATGGTGTTGCTTATTAACACACCCAAGTCCTTTTGTTGAACGGTCCACGAGAGGCTGTGTTGTTGTTGGCCTCCTTCGGTCGATGTCGACCATGGATGTACATCACAATCGCATGAATGTTCATGTTCTAAAGCTATTTGAATGACTAAACAGTCCGATTCGGGAGGAACAATCTCTCCCGCAGCGCTGGCAACGATAGTCAGAACTCGGTTGTATTGATGTGTGTACCAAGAAAATATTGGAACTCTACACATTTTCCAAGGTTTAACATGTAACACTTTTGGAAATTAAATGTGCTAGTCCGATTAAACGTAGTGCAAGTTGCGTATAGGTGTTAAAGAACCCGAGCGTAAAATGAGACGTAATTATGAGCTGAGTGATATTACAGATTTGTAAATGAAGCACATGTGGCAAGAAACAGAAACTACGGTAAAACGCGGTCGAGTAATTGTAGTGCATAGGTTCAAATCGAAAGAGAGAGACAGAGCGAGTTCGAAATTAGCCAGTGATTAGCTTGGTTGCATGTATGCTGATGCGCTTTGAATAACAATAAACGAAATGAGATTGTGTGCTAACGGTGCGTTGCATTGGCGCAGATATTAAGCCCGTGATTGCGTATAACGGAACTCAGAGCACTGTTCGCGTAGGTTCATGTTGACCGGAGAAAAAACTTGCAGTGAGTACGTTTGGCTCCGAGGAATGGATTCAGTATTCATTGGCCTCAATCCATAAGGTGATACCGAAAAGTTAGTCTTGTGACTCACGGACAATCGCCATGTTTCTTTAGGTAGTAATCTAAGGAATGTACTTGCGGAGAAAATCTCACTACACTTTACACGAAAAAGTGACCACAGCGAAAGCGAGACTCACGAGTATCGTTCAAACATGTTCTCGATGATCTGGATCGCGTTCGAGACACGGTTGGCGAACACGGAGTCGTTGCTTCGAGTTAAAGAGTAAACCGCTTCTGCTGCAACTCTCACGGGGTCGGGCTCGTATTCAACTATATCTGTATTGAAAGTATAAAAAATTGGGGAAATAATTCAGGGATAGCTATGGGTAAAAGAACATAGGTTCTTGGTGAAGAGACAAGTTTATCACGCGTGCATTAATGGTCAAGGGATCCAAAAAGATCATGTACCAAATTCCACCTGACGAACCAACAGTTACAAATTAAGACGGTGACCGATGGCTAGCAAGCCGATTTAAAATAGGAGGTGACACAAACTGACAACTGGAATTCAATTGCATCACAGTGTGATAGGCAGTCTGTTTAGAAAATGACCTTCGCGGTCACTTGGTCTGTAAGCCAATATGATAGCGCAAATTTGGTTGCGGTCAAAAGGTCAACCCCAGTCAAGTGCATCGGTAACCTGGTTGTTGCGCATGTTGATCAGAAAACATAATGGTAGACTCAGACAATCATTCTGACCTTGAGATTAACACCGAGCTCATATGGCCTAACAATTGAATTCGTATAGATGCGACATCGACATTGACACAGCCCTCAAATGTCGTCGTCAGTGAAGTGAATACTTGGTGCTCGGGGATTGGATCTTGAGCTGAGCTAGCATTGTAACGGTAGAACGTTTCGTCATTGGGCTAGATGATATCGTCAGCTTAACTTTTCGCGAATTCAGTTCATGCGTAATGAAAGGTGGGAATATACAGCAGCAAAGAAATCCTAGTTGGGCAAAGGGCAAATCGAAATTGGCGGTTAATTCTTTCCTTATCAGGCCAATGTGGTCGGTGTTGATCTCTGGTTTCTTTAGCAAAAGAAGCTGTACACGTGACGAAATGATAATTACGCAGCGCGTGCTGAATTGATTTGCCAACGGTACTGAACCGCATGTGGAAACACACTAAAGTCTCACTACCATTTCTCCTTTCTGATACCTGTCTAGGTATAGGCTATCTGACAGTATCTTAGCCCGCGTGCAGTGTACGAGTGCGTAACACTTAACATGGATCAGGCTTGTAATTTTATAAATACATACATACACACATATTACACAGGGTAATTATTTTTCCAACTAATGATGGTAGATATTTTAAACCTGGGTAAACGTGTAGCTATGGCGGGAGTCAACCGTGAGCCGCTTGCAAATCGAGCGTTCTATCTGTTTTGTGACCGCGACCCCCATTTTATAAATACAATATTTGATTAACCTGTCGAATAGCTATGAATGAATCCAAGCACCACTGAGTCAGTTATTTAACCGAACTTGCGTAGATATTAAGCGAGATACATCAAACTGCTGGAGGATGGTCAAATGAACAAATAATTCTAATGATCAGATCATTGATACAGAACCTGCGTAGCGGAGTAATTATCCGCACGCAAGGTGTAACGCAGTGGATGAATCGTAACGGATGCTAAAATGACTGTAATACAAGCACGGTACGACCGGTTGCCCAGGCAAACACCAAGAGTAAGCCCACCGGATAGATTGGTGCCCCAATTGTAACGTGCAATGCGAACTTACCCACGTAGGAATAAGAGTGAGGTTTCGAATAATTTAAATGAATAAACGATCACAGACACAGGAACATCAAAGGCGAGTAAAAAACGAACCGTGTTGCAGGTAATTTGTCGCTTCCTGGTACGCAGCTTGCAGGCATTTCTCGTCGACCGAATCGAAAGTAACACAAACGCGATAGTAGCTAGAACAAAGCAAGTGAAAGCACCTACATGCAGCAAACATCAATCATGGCCGATAAGCTAATTTAGAAAATCGTTCCAACGTGGGGCAACATATTTTGCACAAAAATCATACAGGTCAACCACTTATTAAAACTTTCATCGATTAGCTTTGCGGTGGGTATTTCCGAACGTGTAAGGATAAGCAGAGTTTATAAACACGACCGAGCATTGACTATATCTGTCTAGGCCTGAGCAACCAGACAGTATTATAGCCCACCTGCAGTCTCTGATTGTGCGGCAATTTGCCTGGATCAGGTTTGTGCTTTCATACCATCGATGGGGGGATAACGTTGGCAGCATCCATCATCATTATTATCGGCGACAGCGTGACATGGAAAGCAAGTGCGGAAGGCCTAACTGACATACCATCATGACACGATCAAGTACTAGGAAATGAGAGGACCTAAAAAGCGATATCAGCATGACAACTTCCTTGCGGCTTTCACTGCCATGCATCATAACAAGATTTCCTCATAATTCAACTAGACAACATACAAGATTAAGCAAACACTCCAAAAGATCCATACTACAAAACCGCCACTGAACCCGGTTTCGAGAAGCGTAACTAGTGAGAAATCTCAGGTGAACTGTTTCCACAAAGCATTGATAACAAGATGGGGCATCAGCAGGATATCACAAACAGTTGCTACTACTACAACGGTGGTATTGCATTAAGCATCTTTTTGGAGCGTTTGCTTAACCTTGTATGCTGTCAACGAGAGTGACGAGGAAAGCTTGTTACAATGCAGGGCAATGAAAGCCGCAAGGAAGCTGCCATGTTGATGTAGCTCTACTTGTTTGAATGCATGTTCCATTCGAGGTGAAAGGCACCTCTATCCGGTTTGTTTGTGCTTACTCTTCTATAGAATCCGTAGCTATTTAAGCAGTAACCTTCCACGTCTTTTGGGATTTTATTTTTTCGTGGTTGTGTGGCAGTTAAGCATTCGGTACATGCTACCGGGGTGATGGTGTCTCTGATGATGAAGATGATTGTGAACTTAGCTTAGTGTCCCCATGAAAATAAATTTTACGATGCAAGTGGGGATTTATTCTCGACGTGACACACTAGCAAACATCATGACAAGTTTCGTACCATTGGCACTCATCAGATAGCGACTGTAGCGACTACGAAACACGTTATTTGAACCAGTAGCACAGCTCTAGACAATGTTTCCAATTAAAGCTAATGTTCGGCAAAATTCAAACCTTCATCAAGATCATCAAGGATAAAGAGTGTAACACAGAGTGGTAATATATACACGAAGGAAAAAACCCACTGGTGTATTATTGTTTCAAAGCTCGAAATGGAATCACCCTGTGATTCCGTCTTTGGACATTGTGGTTCGTTAAGCGAACCATAGGTGCATCTGCACGCCGTTACAAAAACCAAAGGCAATCCAATATCGAAATCTTCTCGTGATGAGGACAGCAGCATGGAATCTGTTGTGAGTGCGGGTGATTCGAGGCACTTATAATGCCGGGCACACTAACCTGTTTTTGTAAGATGGATAAGAGCCGATTGCAACCGAATCACCGTATTTCAGAGCCAAGTGTGAGAGAAACTGTGCTATTTTCAATTCGTCAACATTGACAAACAACCGTCGGTTGAGGAATTGAATTCCCGGGTCACGTAATTCATCCTTTAAAAGGGATTGACGAGAGAAAAACACGGAATCAACAACCGAGAACGAGATCATATACAATAGACACGACCGATTGAATAGACAAGGAAATACAAAAAAATCAAATGTCGCGCTTCAGATTAATCGCAAACAAACAAGCCTGATCCAATACGGCTTGAAAAGGCCGAAAGATGAGATAACACGATAATACGTTGCCCCTTAAACACCCATCAAGCGCTCACAACATCTATTTCCACTCCCGGAAAAGCGACCACCGAAAGCTAAATGACGCTAATAAATTGACCAATCAGAGAGCAGCATATGATGAGCAACACAGACACATTCAAGGTACACACAGATGGGACACGAGTGCAGTGCGTGGGTGTGAGACAATTTGATTGGTCCACAATCTAACCGACCGGACTATACACGACGGGTCAAGCGCCTGCACGTGCATTCACAATGGATCTTCCCGAGGGCTACGTGCTTGGCATTGGCAACCCGTTGTTGGACATATTGGTGACGGTGGATGACGAATTTTGTGACAAATATCAGTTGAAACTGGACGATGCTATACTTGCAGAAGAACACCACATGCCGTTATACGAGGAAATACAGAAAAATTACCCCGTTAATTATGCCGCGGGCGGTGCAACGTTGAACACTATCAAGATGATACAATGGATACTGCAAGAACCACGAAGGTGTACATACCTTGGGTGTATCGCCGCGGATAAATCGGGCGACATTTTGCGAGAGGATTGCGATAAACTTCAGTTACGGACTAATTTCGAAATAACAAAAAGCCACTCATCTACGGGAAAGTGTGCAGTATTATTACGAGGAGATAATCGGACAATGGTTACGCATCTTGGTGCTGCCAAAGAACACTCGGTCGCGTTTGTTGAACAAGAAAATAGTTGGAAATTAGTTGAAAAGGCCCACATGTTCTACATTGCCGTAAGTTGTTAAAACATTAATTTTCATCTTTTTAATCAAGGGTTACGTCATCAATAGTTGTTTTGAAGGCTTGTTGAAAATCGCGAAGCACGCACGATCCGAAGGAAAGCTGTTCGCCTTCAACTTGAGTGCCCCTTTTCTACCTTTATACTTCCAAGAACAAGTAGACGCTGTTCTGCCTTATGTTGACATTTTATTTGGAAACCAAGCCGAGGCCGAAGCATACGGACAGAAGCATGGACTTTCTGGCAAATCTCTACATGATATTGCCATCCATTTGGCGTCTCTTTCGTCGGCAGAGGCTCCCTCGACAAGGAAACGAATCGTTGTCCTGACTCAGGATGTCCGTCCCGTTATTGTCGCTCAACAAGGCGAGACAGACGTAAAAGAATACACGGTGCCGCCTGTTGAAAGTTCATGCATTGTGGATACCACAGGGGCTGGAGATGCGTTTGCCGCGGGTTTTCTTGCCGAATATGCTCAGGGTGCTTCGTTAAATGATTCCATTGCGGCAGCAATGAAAGCAGCGCGATTTATCATACAAAAGTCTGGCTTTATTCTCGGACCACGAGAAGAATATGATCGTTTCAGTTAAAACATATTTCGACTTAATTGGATTGAAGATATTTTCGAAATATTTTTTTTTGAAATACAAACTTTTATTATCTCGAATGATGTTTGAAAATGCCTTGGAACTCCTGGTAACACGTAGATGTTCTTGATTTTAATCACGGGATAACTGCATTTTCTTCCGGTCGAATAATCGATTCCATATACCAATTCGGCGGATTCAGGTACTCTAGTGAGACGAGTACGCGGGTCACCAGGTGTCAAACTCCCGTCGTGACCGAAGAAGTGTTCCACAACACGAAGTAGTTCCGGATGTAGCACTGTCTTCTGGTTAAGCGCCTTTGCTAATCCTATCAGCAAAGATGTAGGGAAAGATTTAGCTCACCTTCGAAAGTCACATCATCGTGCGTGGACCCAATCCCGCCAGAAGTGAGAACCACATCGTACTTGTGCATAAACTCTCTCGTTTCCTTCGCAATCAATTGAACATCGTCTGGTATGATGCTGACCTATCCATATTTTGCACGTGATTCACTGAACTCACCTTGTTTACTCTCAGTCCCAATAAAGGCGCCGTTCGACAAACTAGCCGCGAGTTGATCTCTTCCGTTTTACCGGATAAAATTTCGTTTCCAATCACTGAAAGTGGACGGGACATTTTCACAAAGAACTCGGTAAAAGGCACTGGGTTGCGACGCAGTGGAAATCGTTGACACTACGTTAGAGAATGTGTAAAGTTGATTTCACGTGCCTCCGACGTTTAGGTCGAGCTTTTTCTTTATATATCCATAACGCAGCTGGCAACCCTAGTAATATTGCGTTTCCAACGGTGCCACTTACCACATACGTTGCAGCGGTTATCGCATACGAGGACGCGGTTAGTTTATGTGCTACGCAGATCTTTTCTATTGCCGCCTTCACTCCAGCGACCAGAGCAGTGACCTATATTAGCAAACATCGAAACGGGTTTTGCTAGGATTCTACGTTTGGTTAAAGTTCAACGGGTTATAGTGTACTGTTGGTGGATATTTTGTTTCGCAAACTTCCCTACAGTCTCAGTATGTGTATGTATAAAATCACAAGCCTGATCTAGACAAAGTGCCGCACAGTAAGTGCTTGAGACAGATTCATGTTCCTGCTCATATAGCAAACACCGTTTCCAGTATTTGAACTTTGATCCTAATAAACTGACGCCGTTCAGATAAGTTTTAATGGACAGAGTATATTTTTTGTAAATGTGTGGTTCGGGCAGCACAATCTTAACAAGGGGCTTTCATCGATGCTATGGTTGGGAACCGAAATCGAGGCAAAAGAACGACAGGTCAGTCGTATTGCGCGGGAGGAAGATCTTCTTTGTCGACACACCGTCATTCGCGTTACCTTCTGTATAGTTTCATTCATGTACGCGTGACTAACGTACACAGTTAGCAGTCGTAGTGTTCCTTCAATTTTGAACTGCCGAAAGCCTACTCGTCAATCAAAGAGAGCACTAACCCTACAAAATTTCAAACACACGGAGCGTCATCATTCTGTTCCGAAATAAAAAGTGCAAACAGTATGAAACTGAGCGTAAAATAATGTGTTTAACAAGCGTCAATGAGTTAATTACTTTCTGGAGAACGAGCTGAAGAAACGTCGCTGTGATTACACTACACAGGATCATCATCGAAGTAGCGAAATATCGATCGGTGTGTCGAGGTTTAACAGCCACATTCGACGTTATTATACAGGCATCGAAGGAGTGAACTCGACGTTAATAATGAAGTCGTAGACAATTAGTTTCAAAGCACGTTCAGGCTGATCAACATGCCGAAACAACTAACGTTCACAGATATTTGAAAGCGATTGATCAAAGCAGTTTTGAGGAAAAGTTTCGAATTAAACACAATCTTCGTCAGACCAAAAGTATTAGAATAGGAAGCATTCCATCTGCCACATCTAATTAGTCGTACCATTAAACAGCCCACTAAAGTCCCAGGGGTGTCAATTTGCGTAGACAAAGACAAGATAAATTTACGGACTACAGCGTTAGCCCCGTCAAGGTCAGTTGACACTGGTTCGCATGTTCCATGACTATAAACGTGAGGCAAATGTGAATAAAGTTAAATACGCCCTAACCGAGTGCTTTCAAGTTTATGTTCATGAATGCGTACAGCGACACGAACGCAAGAACGTTCATAGTCACGCATCACGGTACGCTTTGCAGGCGCATCAAAATGCTGAGTTTGTAAGATTAGAAGGAGAATGGGGAACTTTATTTAAAATCGTTAAAGATGCCGCTCCGCTGATATTTAGCGCAACGATTGCTAATCAAGTAACTCGATACAAGACTCTGTCTTAACACTTTAAGGCATAATTTCTTAAATTTAACTAGCCATCCGGGCATATATCAATATTGATAAATATTTTCGAGAGTAGGTTTAATTGTCTGTGACACGCAATGGTCTCATCTTTACTAAAATACTTGCATAGGTCAGCTTCGTTCGGAAATCATTTATACTGATTATATTCTCGCTATAGCAAAGGGACCTGGACAGATCTCCTTTTGCTTTTCAATAAGAATAATCCTGCTAGTGAGGTTGTGTTGAAAAAGTCAAAAGTGATGCAGAAATACACTTACAAACCAACACGAAGACTTCAGATAAAGCAATCGCTAAATCACTGTCCAAATGCTTGCTTGCAGGACCAACGAATAAACAGTGTCCAAATGATATCAAATAGAGCTTCAAGTATCATTTATTCAGCAGTAGCGAGGAACTTAATTGAGTGATAAATCTTTCTTTGATGCATAATAGCTCAGTAGTATTGACACTTTGTCTGGCTCCAGACTTGTGCTTCATGATAATGATGATGATTGGAGTAAACTTGTGGCGAATTCGCATCGATTCCTTATATTTTGCCGCTCTATAAAGGCAAACCAGGTCGATGATCACGGCGAAGATCATTCGAAAGACAAATTCACACACACAACAGTGCTTTCTAAAGCTAGTCTACGAAACACGTTTTCGCTAATTGAACAGCGTGAATTACGCTGGGGGTCTATGCTGAGATAATTCGAAAACCGTCGTACTTCGAAATATATATGGGCATTATAAATTGGGAAGTCCACCCTTGTGTAATCTGCTCCTCCGGTAAAAAGACGTTTGAAAAGAGATAAAAATACTCGGCATTAGGCCTACAATACGGGAAGAACCAGCTCTCGAGCTTTCACTTCGAAAACAGTGTGAAGCAGAATCTTCAATATGAGGAAGAGCGGATGCTGCCGAACAATCGCGAAAGTTCGGGATAGAAGAATACTCACGACTGTCCGCAGACTAAGTAAGTACGTTTGACTGAGTCGAACGTTTAAACCGTTTTTCGGTAAGGCTGCCACAGTAGCAGCAAACCAAATGCTGTGGCAGAAAGTTTATATGATCAAATTGCCGATCAGCAGTTTAAATATTTTCTTGAGTCACGGATGCCACCAGCGACCCACCGAAACCTAGACTCATGTGTAACCCCTAGTGTTTCACATCCCTGAGGCTACCAAGTAGTTGAACTGAGCTAGCAGTAATGAAAATCTTGTATGGGACCCTTGGCGCACATGAAATCATTAGATTTTCAACGAGTAGATGAAAACCCTTCTTTAGTAAAAACGTATCAAGTTCTAAACAATCTCAAGATTTCAAAGACGCCCATCCGAAAGTAAGCTGGCCCCATTAAATCGCTATTCACAGCATCGTAGCAACCATCGACTTCTGGTGACGTGCACAGTCATCCTGAACATCATTACACCGGTAGCTTAACTGTCATACAACAAAGAAAAAATTCTAAATAACTGGGAATGGCGGGACTTAAACAGATACGGAGTCTACAAAATAGCAAGCGCAAACAAACTGGGATGGGGTGTCTACAACTCATATAGATCAGCCATTCAATCCAGTTTCGTGAAAAGAAGAGTGACATCAGCACGACAGCTTAATTACGGCTTTCACTGGCATGCATCTAAACAAATTTTCCTCGTAACTCCACTGGACAACATAACAGATTAGGTAAACAATTCAAGAAGATGCTCGTTGCAAGACCGTTACTGAACACGGTTTCGAGAAACATTCTGAATCGTAACTAGTAATGCGATATCTGATGGCGGGGACCCCAGTCCGGAATAAGGGCTGCGCCGACTTTGAGAAGGTTACTAGTTAGGGTCTGTAGTTGTGTATACCATGCGACGTTTTGGTCACCACATTATCAACACCAATCAGGAAGTGGCGTCGCAACAAGAATCAATTTTGGAAGTCAGTGGTCTGGCATTCGTAAAAGTGACCCAAACAGCATGAAATGTGCAGGCTGATCTGCTTATCTATAGGAACATTACTACCGAAGAAGATCGTTGCGTATGAGACGGTAACAGCTAACTCACAAAATACTACCGCGCTCCGGAATTAGGCGCAACGTGGAGCTTTGGTCTACACATTCGATTTTCGAAAAGTACACGTATTTTGGTTCTCTTGAATATCTTCTTACTAAGAGTTGATATCAACTGTTGTACACATAGTTGAACTACGATTAAAAAATTAGAACACTGTCGAAATTGTGTTTGTTGTATAGGACAGAACGGTGCTTCAGATAGTTGAGTTTGCTATGAAAACTACAATTATGCATACAGACAGTGATCAGACGACGCTTAAACAGGCGGATTGATCAGATGACCCGAAAAAATCGATGCAGTACTAAAGTACATAGCGAAAATGGCTGTATGTTGATGGACATTTAGATCAGGTTAAGGTCAATGGTGAGCCGAAAATAAATCAAGGAGAAAGAGATCAATGTAGCAAGTGTTTCTGGCTTATAGTTAAATTGAATTTCATGTAGAAACGCGGCTCACATGATTGATCCGTTCCTCTATACATCTATAGATGATCCTTTATTTATTTTCAGCTCACCATTGACGTTATAGTGGTTCTGCTGACTGAAGAATCGCACATCCAAATCTCACACTACTTACAAAATAGAAGTAATCGGTATTGAATTAATCTTGATAAAATCACCAGTAGTTACGTTCCCGTCGACCAACTTGTCGATGCGACTGACTCCCAAAATGAAAATCCTTTTACGATATGACATGTTCCCTACATCCAAAGTAATAATACTCCACACTAGTAAGAGTTTAAGTACGGTTGATCCAAACAGCATTTCTAGGTACCTAAGCCTTTGACCCGAAATAAGTATATGACTACCGCGCTAAGTGTTCCAAACACTATTTAACAGTCCATCTCATTCGCCTTATTAACCGCTTTTTTAACGCTGATAATAATGCTATTCAACTACAGAACAAGTCTTTTATGCAACTCCCCCTTCGCTATCGATTAAATATGACCGTTAGAGCACAGCAGAGATGAGGCCACGGCACAGAATGTTCATTGATGTATAAATAAGCGAAACTACCATTGATTACGATTCTTTGTGCCACACTGAAAGTGATTTCTATTATCACTGCCATTCTTACGTACAATCTACACCTCATGCAATTCACTCCAGCTTTTACAGTTGAACTAAACAAAGTAGATAGGGTGAAATACGAATCCAAAAGTATGGCATTCAACAAAAACCAATACATAGATTTAAAAAGGCTAGGAGCTAGGCCTAGAAGTCGGCTAGGTAATACATCAATTAATATAGAAACATACTCAGCGAGAATATCTGAAGAGCTGTACAAAGTGGAACATTCAATTGCAGGAATGATTACAGAAAAGTCTAGCACCGTGCTAAATTTATTTGCCCCGGTAGTGAGCTGCAAGCGAATACACGCAGGAGTCTCACTGTCACTGCTATTTTCCTTTTCCATATTTATCTAGGCCTGTGAAACCTGACATTATCTTAGCCCATGTGTAGTCTTTGACAGTGCGGCACTTTGCTTGCATCAGGCTTGTGATTTCATACATGAATACATGCATGGTCAAACAGGCTTCAAATAGCTCTGCATATGCATAATCGATATTTGGTCAATGTCGACCATGGATGTACATCACAAGCGCATGATTGTTTCATGCTCCGCGGCTAAACAGTTGGAATGGACTGAAGAATCTCTCCCACAGCGCTCACAGCGATTGGCAGTACTCACACGAACGATTTCAGTTGCACGCTGACGGCATGATCTACGATTAGCATCAGCGAGCAGTATCTGTATGATGATATGTATGAAGAATCAAGCCTGATCCAGGTAAAGTGCCGCACAGTCAAAGACTGCACTGACAGTGATTTATCTGTCTAGGCCTGGGCAACCTGACAGTATCTTCGCCTACGTGCAGTCGCTAACTGTGCGGCACTTTGCCTGGATCACGCTTGTGCTTTCATACCCCATATAGCTTGAAACGATGTAATCACAGAATATATAAATTTCTGTTACGACATTTGCTGCCCAGTTGAAAAAAATCTGTATAAGACCTGAGAATTTTTCGTCAACTACACTAAAAAGATTGTACAGGAAAAAAGAACGGGCTTACCGTAGTGGTAATAAAGTATTGACCAAAGAACTGACTAAGGTCATAAAATCTGAAATTAAACGTCTTAATCAACGGTACGTCAATTGATTGCTAGGTGAAAAACACGAGGCAATTATGGAAGGCTTTAGGAAAACCTTGCGGCCAGGACAGTGTGCGCTGTTTGCCAAGCAGCTCGATAGATCAACGTAATCTACATTTTGGTGGTGAAACACACGTGCGTAATAATCAGTCAACTTTCACGTGTTCACATTAGATGACGTAGATTTTAGTATATCTGAAAATGATGTCATTGGAATGCGCTGTAGGTTACAAATAAACAAAGCCCCAGGCCCAGACGGGGTAACTCCATCGGTACTTAAGGTGTGTGCGTCATGGATTGCTAAACGAATAGCTTCCATTTTTGACAGCTGTCTCTCTGCTAGGACCATTTCAAATGGTTGGATAACTGTTAGGATTACACCGGTCCTCAAGAAAACTGTAGGAAAATTTCACCCAATTGCATGTTATTCACAAGTTTACAAAATCATGGAAAGCCTAGTTCTTGATCACCTACAGAAGATACCATCATTGTAAAATGAGTATCAATATGTTTACCGAAAGCAACGCTCTACCGTTGATGCCGTTGTATGTCTAACTCACAGAATTCTACAAGAGCTTGACAGTAAAACATGAGCCGTCAAAGTTTTCTTGATTACACTAACGCGTTCGGCTCTGGTGATCGTGTTCAACTGACGGACCTACTCAAAACATGAGCCGTAGCAGTAAAAATAATTACATGGACATGTGGATACTTTTTCCGATAGATCTCAAAACGTTGAAAGTAACAGGCAACGCACCCGACTGAGAAAGGGGCTCTTCAAAGTGCGATTCTATCTCCCTTCTTCTTTTTAGCATATCTGACTGCGCTTCCACAGCTGCCCTCATCTTTCACTTTGAAATACACACAGGACACAGTCATTGGATATGCAATGCACAGAAACGACTCATCCATTCCCCTCGCTGCTGCATTAGATGAAATTACCACCTGGTCAGAAGAGAGAGGTCTATATTTAAATCCCCACAAATGTACTGAACTTGTGTTCACTAATATCAGTGGTGAACCTCTGATATAATTTGCACGAATCTTACTTTATCTAGAATTAAGTCCACTAACCTGACTAGAGGGAAATCCACCAAGTATCTAGGCATCACCATATCCGACAACCTTACTTGGACCCAACATCATAATACTTTACTTACTAAAGTTCGTAAGCTTTCTTTTTATGCTTTTCGTCTTCGTTCTCTCGGCGCTAAGTCTAAGATAATTTCACACTTCATATTCTCTTGTATATTACCTCATATTCTTTACTATTCACCTGATATTTTCAACGCACTTCATTTAAAAGACTGTGCTATTCAAACGTTGCAACAGGATAATTTCACGCGCAAGCCCTATTCCTCATGAAAATAGTATTGAAAAAATCCCGAAACAAAATTGTTCCTCTTGCGATCGGCCAATAAATAATATCCTCAATGATAATTTCCATCCGCTGCATGAGGATCTCCTTAAAAGTCAATCTTCCACAAAGACTGGTTCAAAACATAACATACTACCTTCAAGAACATAATCATATCGGAGATCATTTATTCAATTGGCTTCACGATACCTTTGCCAAAGGGAACTGCTTATTGAACAATTACGGTCTAAATTATCTTGTGCGGTGCACGATTTTGTGGCCACTGTCGAGTGAACAGGCGGTGCGAAACGCGGATGGATTTGTTTGTGATTTCTGCTTACGCTCCAACGGACTGTAGTGCGGATCTCAGTAAGGACAACTTCTATGAGAAGTTGCATAGTTTGTTTCGTAAGGCACACAGGACAGATGTCGTAATCATGGCAGGAGATCTCAACGCTCGCGTTGGTCGCCTGTCTGAATACGAGCGCCACCTAGGAGGTCAGTATGGGCTGGATGGCGGGCGTTCAGATAACGGAGAACGATTGCTCACATTCTGTGGCGATCACCGCCTCTATCTCTCCAGTACGGCATTTCGGCGTTCCCAGCGTCGAATGGCCACATGGCGCTCACCATCACAGCACGTCTGGTCTCAAATTGACCACATTGCTATTAGCTACAGGTGGCGTGGTAGCATCAAGGATTGTCGTTCATACTGGACCACCAGTGTGGACTCGGACCATGCGCTAGTCTGTGCGACAGTCAACTTCCAATTTGGGGGTAAGGCACGCGCAAGACGAACTCATGTAGACACCGCCTCTTTGATGCTCCCCGCTGTCAGAACCGAGTTCCATCATGCATTGACCAGGGAGCTCGCAGAAGCACCCCCGTCTGATGTTGAGCAGCACTGGAACTTCGTTCGGACAGCACTGTCCTGCGCTACTTCTGAAAGCTGTCAACCCACCCGCGCTTTGCCACGCTCTTGGATCTCGGCCCAGTCACTTGCTTTAATCGATCACCGTCGAACTTTACCCACCGGCACTGAACACAACCGTGCCTGGAGAGAATTGAATACCCGCTTAAAGGCCAGCTTAAGGAATGACCGCGAGTTCTGGTGGACGCAACGTGCTTGTGAGATGGAGGTTGCAGCCGCATCGGGCAATACTCGCAAATTGTTTCAGTTAATTAGAGCTACTGGTTCGAAACTGAATACAGTGAGCGAGACTATTTGCGAAACCGACGGCTCGCCGATCACCAATCTTAGTAGACGCTTAGAACGATGGGCTGAGCACTTTAGTGCATGTGTACATTTTCCGCGAATATTTTTCTTCTACTTGTAACTTGTACAGTATTTCATGTGTTTTTAACATTAGTCGGAATCTGGAATTTTGAACAAAGCTTTGTCCTTCTTCTTTCTTACTGGTAGGTTGTACGGGCCTAGACAGATCTGCTCTCTTCCAGCTTGCATACGACACTTGAAAAAATGCCTCCAAAGTGAGTGGTCAAGGGCAAGTTCTTCCCTACTCGCAGGGTCAATGCCAAGAACTTTCACATCGCTTTTGCAAACGTCTTTGTACCGCAAGTGTGACCAGCCAGATGGTAGACTTCCTGATTTTAACTCATCATAGAGTAGATCATTTGGAACATGACCATTTTCCATTCTGTACACATGATCTAGCCAACGTAGGTGGCGCTGCCGTAGTAGAGTGAACATGCTCTGTAGACCAGCTTTAGGAAATTCTTTGATATTCGTTACTTCATCCATCCACTATAATGCCGTCCCAGCATTAATCTGATCTGAAAAACATGTTTCTTGTACATTTACTGGATCGTCCACGATGTTTGGTTGACGGCCACGAAGCGGGAAACATTCGTATTCTAGCTGTTTAGGCTAAAGTAATCTGGAAGCGTCTCAACCTACATGCATTATTTCAGCCACTTCAGCATTTGTGTATACACATGCATGAGATCAAAAGCCTGGCGACGCCACACAATTATGGGATTAAAGTGGGTTGAGATACTGTAAGGAAAATAGCACGGTGGCGGGTTCTCGCAGCAGCTCATCACCGGTGGCGTTCCCCTGTTTCTAATCTTGTGGATCCATCCTATGATCATAATCATCATCAGTTTAATCCGAGAACTACTTACTACAGTAGATCGCAATCAGGAATATGGCATTTAACAATTAGCTACAATGTGATACAAAAAAAAAAGATATGGACGTTGCTGACACGGACTACGAGGCGTATGAAAAAGTTGCACGCTTTGAGGGAATCACAAATCGATGGTTTTAGACTGAAGAGCTGATGAATATCATGCAACCATGACAACAACGATTCTAAATGATCGCATGTAACAGCGAAAAGGTCGTGGTATGAAAGTGCCTCTAGAATCACAACGAAGTCATCATTCAACATCATGGCTGTCAGGTTTACTGTACCTCATGCACAATAGATGTGCGAAACAATATTATCAGCATTATGCTAATGAACAGAAGTGGACATAGTTAGCAAGTCGCGAGCACTTAACTGTCTAGGCCTGGGTAACCTGACAGTATCTTAGCCCATGTGCAGTCTCTGACTGTTCGGCACTGCCTGGATCAGGCTTTTGCATTCAGGCGTGCATACATACATAACTGTTATACGAACGGAAAAATATTAGAGAGATCGGGGAGCGCATTACCTAAAAGCTACTGAACTTGAAGACTGAGCACATATACACTGGGATAAGGCACATACACATTGAATCAAACACATTCACTGAAGTGTTTAGAACGAGTAAAGCAACACTAGCCCGAATTTTTCATCGTGAATTTCACTGTCATGCGTCATAGATGCTGTTGGGTAGGATCGGCAGTGAGCTGCATGCAAATACATGCTGGAGTGTCACTGCCATTGCTATTTTCCTTTCATATATCTGTCCAGGCCTGGGCAACCTGACAGTATCTTAGCCTACATGCAGTACTTGAATGTGCGGCATTTTGCCTGTATTAGGCTTGTGATGTCATAGATACATAGATGCATACCCGGTTGCCCAGACCGAAGTAAGGGATGCCTAAGGGGAACCCACTCAGAGCCTTTAGCTAAAAAGGCCTGAAACACAAAACATTGGGTTGAAACTGAGTTTGTCTGACCTCTATCCATCGACCTTCCTCGTATGAGTAGCTCTGATGGCGCCGAAAGACACCACCCAGTATAGCTCAATGGGTTATGGAGGTACAAAAACGATCGCACCATGTTAAGGTCCAGTCTCAGCGGGATGGCATCATAGCAAGCATTCATTACCACTCCATATGAGATTAGCCAAACACTCTAAGAAGAGACCGCCGCCTAATACGATGTTGACCAATATCGCTAGGAGCAAGAAGCAAGAGATAGGTCACATAGGGACGGCTAATCTGTCGCACAAGAGAATCCGTTGTAAAATATGGTTAATTCAAAGATCCAGGAAAGGTACGCTAATAAAGTATCTAGTTTCATAACAAACGGTCCGCGATCTACTGCGTAAGTTTAGCGAACACCCAAAGTTATACACTTGATGTTAAAGCAACATCTCCCATAATTATATTTCCTCTCTAGCAAGGAAAAACGGTCAACAAATTTAAGATATTATCAGTTAATGCGAAATAAGAAAATCCGAGTTCCTGGCTCTCACAGCGATATCAGATTAACAATACAATCAGTTTGAATTCGAAAACTAATTGGCAAAACAATGTGAGGCTCTCATCTACGCCAGATGAGTTAACCGTAAGAGTAACTAGCGTTCAGGTTATATTCAGAGAAGCAATGCGATTTTGAATAAAACTATCGTCGACTTACCAATTAGGCCAACTGTACGGGGAGTCAACATTTTGGTGAAGCGTCCACCTGAGTGTGTGCATAGGGTACGTGAGTACATCTTCCGAAAATCCAATAGGATAGATTGGTAGATCAACTGAAATTGGATAAGATTAAATTATAAAGAGGCAAACTTTTCACGTCAATGGGGTAAATAGTTAACAGATTGAAACCCACAGGTGAGTTACCAATAATTACTGGTGGATCCGTTCTTCCGAAGTCCCGTGGTTGGAATCGCAACTTGTTTCAAGGCATAAACATGTATTGTTTGAGGAAAAAACTGGGCGCGTAGAATTCGCTAGAAATCAGGGGATCTTTTTACGACGAGAGAATTTTTAACAAAATCAATTCCTGTTTTCAGAGTGCTCACATCACCCGAACACGAAAAAACTGGTCCTTTCCATTGATTCGATCGGTTGGCTATGCCTATCTGATTAATCGTGGCATTTAAGTATAACTTTGTCGCCTATTAATTCTGAATGACATCTCACACATTGATAGCATCAACCAGAATAAGATTCGTCCAATTCACAAACATTTATGTAAGCATACATATGGGTAGCACAAGCTTACAGTTAATCAAAGTAGGTTAGCAAGGAAAATACTTCATACCGAAAGCGCTTTTTAGATTATGCAGACGATTCCTAAATAGATGGTCAAGCTACTTTAGACCAACAATGCAGCATCATATCATTCTTCGGTATGTTCCCTGTACCTTTCAAGTATGGTATGGTATGAAAGCACAATCCTGATCCAGGCTCAGATTCAAGTGCAAAGTCCTGTTACAGGATATTGATCAGACCGAAAATACGCTAAACCTCAATCACGAGGAAATTGCGACTTTAGATTGGTTGACTTATTTGGTGTGTTTATATAATGATATTACAGATCGCAGTTCCACAGCTACGGTATATTGTCGTAACTTGGGTCATCTGTGGCGTCAAAGAGGTTTGTCTCTAAACCCTAAGGGCAGAGTCTATAAGACCACGGGTCGCGCAGTTCTACTGTAGGATGTGAAACCTAGACATTGAGAAAAAAGTTGGGTCCAAGAGATCAGAATTCGCAGTGGCTACTTACCCTTAGTGATAAAGCTCAAAATCGTATTCAGTGGTGGTTTGTTGTGGATTTTTTTAAAGTGTGATTAATCTTGCATGTTGTCAAGATAAGTGGCAAGGAATGATTTTTATGCGTCACAGTGAAAGCCGTAAGAAAGCTGTCATGCTGATGTCGCTCTACACATTCACAACACTTGCTTCAATGCAGGTTTGCTTTTAGGTGTAAGCATTTCATACCAGTGTGCCTGTGTCTAATCTTTTATAGGTTCAATAGCATTTTATGTCCCACTATCCTCTACCTTTTAGAATTTTAATCATGTATAGCAATTAAGCACTCGGGACTTGCTAACGGTGTAATGTTGTCTATAATAATGATGATTTCGGTTTCATATCAGCACCCAGAGTCAACTTAGAACAGTGTGTCTAACACGGAACGAAATACTACAGATCACCACATCGGTGATCATTAGGAAGTACGTTTTCGTAGGCAACTCCTTCTGAATAAAGTATCGAATGTGACAGCAAATTAGCAACCTCTTGGCATGCGGATAAAGTTGGAACCGAAATACGAAATTTCAAAATGTTTGTAACAATGGAACGAACGTGACGGCTAAATAGTACAATGCACTCGAAGATTGTCAGATTTTAATGAGATAGCGTATACTTCAGTTGCGATATAAAGTGCCGCGACTTTAAGGGAAATGACATTTGAACAGAGCAACAAAATGATATTTAAATAAAGTTATACTTTCAAACAGGCTGTGGTATCAATCTAAAACTGGTTGGTAGTTTTGTTTACACTGGCAGTTGTATCTCTGCTGACGGTTTGTCAAAAACGAGATCTCACAGCGTGTACTCAAATAGAATTAAGTGTTTAAGAAAATTAGCTATACATGGTGGTAACGCGACGTTCCACTTCATACAAAAGGTCGAATATAGAACGTGGTCGCGCGTATGACGCTTCTCTATTATTGTAAAACTTGATCTATCCAAGCAGATGGCGGTCGGCTATCTATTTTCGATAACCGTCACCTGCGTATGATTGAGCACATTCGTTGACAGCATCGCGTTGCTACTATAGATTATGCAAACGAGTATTAGAAACAAGAGGCCATAGACTGTGAGAAATGCTGAAGCCAGCTCGTTTGCGATGGTTGGGACACATTTTAAGAATGCCTTACTCACAGAACCTAGTAGAAACAACCGAGTGATCAGTAAACGACGTGACGCAATTTGACTAAGAAGCTCACCGTAGCGCTAGACTCAACCGAGCATATTTGTTTGTATGAACGGGTTCCAAGCGGTCTACCTAATACTTCGTTAGAAACCTTACGTGATATGACATTAATATAGATTATCATATGTGAGGATTTTTAAGCCTGATTCTATTGTAACGCAGGTATAGAATCACAACATTCAGATAGAACAAAACGATTGATAGATATAGCGCTTTACTCGTCTAGAATCAGAATAGGACAGTTGAAATGGAGAGTAGTTAAACAGTTTCGAAGAAGAATGTATACATAATCAATATTGTTCAAAAGTATAACGTAGATTCACGACATGTATGTATGAGGTGCAGTGAAGAGTTTTTTATACACTATTCTACTTTAGCTGACCTCTCACCGTGCTGGTGAAGAGAAACTGTTGTTTTCTTTTTTCAGCATCGGTTATAACGCGGTGCTCCCTAAATACAATCCGGATAATCTCTTGGCGTCGTGATCGTCGAAGATTTCAAAGACAAAAAGAAAAAACGTCTTGGCAGTGTTGAGTGCTTCTCTGCAGCTTTCCACAGAAAAAAATTCTGGACGCTCGATTGGCTCGTTAGCCACATACTGTCCTGTGAAAACTGAACTGAACTGCACGTGGGCTAAGATACTGCCAGGTTGTCCAGGCCTAGACATATATGAGGATTAAGTTCACACACAAAAAATAGCAAGCAGTGAGACTACAGAAACAAACTGATCTTTACACGCGTTTGAAAATTCCGTTTTATTGGCGTTCTTATTAAGCGTTTGCTTACTTGCTTTTACTGCTCAATGTTGCTTGACGCTTTGTCTGTCTCCAGAACTGTGCCACACAGCGATCAATATGATAATACTTTCAAGCCGCCTTCAAGCAGGATTGACAGTTACACTTTGGAACACCGATTCACACGGTAGATCTGAACCTCGTCTTTCAAATGTATGCAAATATCCAGTGCCCATATCTCAAGCAGTTACACAACAGAACAACATGGATTTCGTAGAGGGCATGCTTGTACCAATAATTTGCTTTTAACCCGAGACTGCTGGACTAAAGCTGCTAGTCAATGTAAGGGTGCGGACGTCATTTACTTAGATTTCACTAAGGCATTTGACTGAGTTGACCATGCGATATTGCTTGACAAGCTGCAAGCACTAGGTATTGCACCCGTATTGCTGTCCTGGGTAGCTGCATTCCGACGTTTGCGAAACCTTCGGGTACGTGTTAGACAGACCCTTTCAGAGCCATTTTCAATTCAGTGTGGAGTACCTCAGGGGTCAGTTCTTGACCCGCGTCTATTTTTGATATTTATCAATGACATCGGTGGGTACGTCGAATCACTATTTCTCCTGTTCGCGGATGATATCAAGATTTGGCGGGTCATCAACTCACCCAGCCGTACAGGAAAACTTCAATCCGACCTGGATTCATTACACGCATGGTCTACGATCAACCGCTTACCATTCAACATTTACAAATGCGATGTATTACGCATTCGTCTTCCTGGCGACCCTGGCTATAATATGGGTGACAAGATGTTCGCTGTCACAATGCATGAAAAACATCTCGGGGTGATTATACAAAATGATTTGGGCTGTTCTTCTCAGTGTAGTAGATCTTCAACCGTGGAAAATAGAAACGTTGGGTTTTTGAAGCGTGCGTTCGGAACAATCGATGCACATCTCTTTCCGTTTCTTTATCAGGCGTACATCAGGCCACATTTGGAGTATGCTGTCTCCGTCTGGAACCCATGGTTGAAACAGGACTAGCACGCCCTAGAACAGCCGCAGAGACGTTCCACAGAGCTTCTCAAGGGGCTTAGCTTTGTCAGCTACGAAGAACGTCTTACAGCTCTACAAATGTTCTATAAAAACTATCGTCGTATCCGAGGCGATCTGATCCTTGCGTATCGGATATTGACGGAAGAAACTCACCCATGCAGGGGTATGCTTAAAATGGCCCCATACTCAGCAAATCGTGGTCATCACCTGAAGTTGGCACATCTGCACAGTAGATTGGACTGCTGCAGACACTCCTTTGTCGTCCGGATTCCCCGTGCTTGGAACGCACTACCCTTTTCGATTATTTCTGCCCCGTCTGTAAATATTTTTAAAGAACGCCTTGACCTTTATTTTTATCATACGATACACAATTCTTGATTATGCATTTTTTGCGATTATATTCTTTGTGATACTGCACCATATCTTTTCCCCTTTCCACAGCGTTTTCTATCCCAACAAATATGGATCAAGTTTCCCTTCGAACACTTTGCCAAACTGCTCAAACTTACTCAGACCCAATGTGCTAACTATCCTCTGGTTATTCAATCAAGCTTGTAGCTTTTTTCTACAATACACTATTGACTATTGACGATTGAATAATAGTGCAGGCAATGTAAGCACTCAGAAATCTTGTCCATTCAATCCATTTGATTGGTAGTATTAGACATTACTTCTACAACCTCTATTTTGAATAGAACAAATAAAAAGAAATGTTTGCGATGCGATTACTCACAAACTGAAATTAACCAGACGTGATTGCATAAAATTTTGAAACAAAAATATTGGTTGCCATAGCAACGCAAATCGATCTTGCAGGAAAAGTAAACTATTTTAATGAGAGTTGACAAGGTTGTACGATAAGTGTGAAGCAGTGTAGTAATGAATGTGTTGTATTATAACTATAAAGGAATTATGTCGTGTATTAATGTTTTTGGATAGAAATCAACGTTAAATCTTGTAAGACAATTCAAAGTATGCAGATGTGATTTCCTTGAAACGATCGTTGTGAATATTTTGTTCGTGATGCTGACTTAAATTGGCATTTAACCGCATAAACACAGATTGTATTTGTGTTTTTCGTCATTGCGATATGGCTAGCTAACCGTGATTTATGTTCAAGATTAAAGATTTATGACCAAATTAATGTGTTGCTCACATCCCCACATCAAAGATTTGTGGTTAGAAGAATGAGAAGATTAAAACTCTATTAAAAAATGTTAGAAATTTTAGCTCCAGAACAGTGATAATAAACGAATACAGTACATATAAAAAATCAAAGAAAAGTATAGATGATATCAACGAGATATGTTAGACCGTAATTGTTTAATAAACCGTGTGATGACCGTTCAAATATTTAATCAATATTAATCAATAATTTTGTAATTCAAAATTTTCTTGTTGTTAACCTCACATTAATTACAATACACTCTTTGTCTACGCACGGTTTTCGTTCTTCTGTGGTTGTCTGGGAGTCAAAATTGTATGTGGATATAACTGGAATACACGCAGCCTCATAATCTATTCCTCGCTATCCACTACAAATTGGTGAGCCCGAACACGCATTCAATTCGATTAACGCAATGAACCATAGTACAAATAACGAAAACAAGATGGAAGATGATTTAATCAATCAATTCACATTACCAGTCTTCGACACAACAGAACCACGTCTATGGTTTGCACAAATCGAAGCTCTATTCGAGTTATACCGTGTTCGAACGCAACGCACACGCTACAACCGCGTTGTTGGAATGCTCCCAACCTCCATTGCCAGAGAAGTTGCTGATTTAATTTATGATCAACCTGCCACAGATCCTTATGATAAGCTCAAATCTGCGATCATCTCTCGAATTGGTTCCAGCGATGAGCAAAACTTGCGAAAACTCCTATCCAGCTCTGAGCTAGAAGATCGTACACCTTCACAACACTTACGCCATTTGTTTCAGTTACAAGGCACACAGAAGGTTGACGAACGAATAATACGACATATCTGGTTCCAGAGTTTGCCAGACGATTTGCGTAAAGTTCTGGTTATCATGAAAAATGACAGTAACCTAGACAAGCTTGCTCAAGTTGCAGATGAAGTCTACGACATCTCTCGTACCACATCAATCTGCACGGTCAGCCAACCAATTTCCACTCCTTGCACTTCCTGCGCAGATTTGAACAAGGATATATCTGATTTGAAATCCCAAATCAGCAATTTGACTTCGCAAATACAGCACTTAAACAGAAGTCGAAGCCGTCCTCGTAGTGGAGGGAACCACATGCAGCTTCAAAACGCAAAACCAAAATCAGAGAAGCCGCGAAGCCAGGCAGTAGAAGCTTCAGCTCTGTCTGGCAATAACACCAGCCGCTTATTCTACGTCACTGATGGTTCAACAAAGATGCGTTTTCTGATAGACACGGGAGCCGAACTGAGCGTCATCCCACCCACAAACTCAGAACGCAAAAACCACTCTTCATTGACTCTACAAGCGGCGAACGGTACTCGAATAAGCACATACGGTCAACGATCACTCTCCATCGACCTCGGTCTGCGACGTAACTTTCGATGGATTTTCACTGTTGCCGACGTCAAAACCCCTATCCTGGGAGCCGATTTCCTCTCACACTTTAATCTTTCAGTCAACATGAGTACACGAAAGCTCATTGACAATGTCACAAAGATTAACGTCATCGGCCATTTGTCTAATTCACCCATACAAACTATTCGAGTCCCGATTCCAGATACCGCACCGAATTATGTTCCTCTCATGAGAGAATTTTCGAATATCTTCAAACCATGTGCACATGACACCCCTCTGAAGCATGACATCAAACACCATATTTCAACCCGTGGACCCCCGGTTTTCAGTAGACCACGGAGACTGGCGCCTAACAAACTTGAAGCTGCCAAACGAGAATTCGAGCATATGATGGAACTCGGAATAATCCGTCCATCGAATTCACCTTGGGCCACTCCTCTTCACATGGTCGAAAAGAACAAACCGGACGCCTGGCGTCCATGTGGCGATTATCGTGCTTTAAATCGTGTAACAATCCCAGATCGATATCCGATTCCGCACATACACGACTTTGCACTATCTCTTCACGGAAAATCTGTGTTCTCGAAGTTGGATTTAGTGCGGGCATATCATCAAATTCCTGTAGCTGACGAAGATATTCCCAAAACTGCCATCACCACTCCATTTGGTCTGTTCGAATTTCTCAGGATGCCATTCGGTCTACGCAATGCTGCACAGACCTTCCAGAGATTCATGGACCAAGTTTTCCTCGGTCTATCTTTCGTCTACGTGTACATTGATGATGTCCTAGTCGCAAGTACAAATCCCACTGAACATCTTGAACACCTTCGTGAAGTATTTCAACGTCTATCCCACTACGGCATTGTGGTTAATCCCGATAAATGTCTGTTTGGCGTGAATTCCATCGAAATCCTTGGACACCGAATTGATAGTTCCGGTATAAAACCGTTACCTCAAAAACTATCAGCTATCCAAGATTATCCATGTCCCAGCTCCATCCGTCAAGTCAGACGTTTCTTGGGTTTGGTCAACTATTATAGACGTTTTATTCCACAATGCGCTATGATTTCACAACCATTGACTGACTTGTTACGTGGAAAGAAACGTCAATTTAAAATGAATGACGAAGCCATCAAATCATTCGAACAACTCAAATCTGCACTAAACAAAGTCACATCACTGACTCATTTATCAACAAACCCCAATGCTCGATTGTCTCTCGCTACAGACGCATCACAAGAAGCAGTCGGCGCGGTCCTTCAACAAGAAGAAGACAATATCACCAAGCCACTCGCTTTCTTTTCTCGTCGTCTTCAACCAGCTCAAACTCGATACAGTACGTTCGGCCGTGAGTTACTGGCTATCTATTATGCGATACGACATTTCAGACATTTGCTTGAAGGCCGTGATTTCACAGTATGGACCGATCACAAGCCCTTAACGTTTGCTCTTTCCGCATCATCGGATCGATATTCGCCTCGAGAAATACGTCACTTGGATTATATTTCGCAATTCACGAGTGACATTCGATATCTTTCCGGCTCGTCAAACACAGTTGCGGATACATTCTCTCGGATTCAGTTAAGTGCTATCGACCTGCCTGGAATCGACTTTGAGCAATTAGCACGTTCGCAGCAAAATGACCCTGTAATAAATCGGTATATTACTTCACAATCGGGTAAAATCCGCCGTATCCCGATACCTAATTCCAATTCTTATCTGGTTTGTGACATGTCTACCGGTAAAGCCCGTCCAATTGTCCCATCAGATTTGAGACGTACCGTATTCGAGCATTTACATGGTTTATCACATCCCGGAATAAAAGCTACTCGAAAGTTGATTAGCTCTCGTTATCTTTGGTCTAATATGCATAAAGACATTCAACTTTGGACCAAGAGTTGCCTCCGATGTCAACAAAGCAAAGTCCAACGTCATACCATCAGTTCCCCTGGTGTATTTCCACCTGTTACGGAGCGCTTTCAGCACGTTCACTTGGATCTCGTTGGTCCATTAGCGGTCTCTAATGGTTGCACCTATATATTGACCTGCGTCGACCGTTTTACCCGTTGGCCATTGGCTGTAGCCATACCGGATATCAGTGCAGAAACGGTTGCGAAAGCTTTCGTTCAACATTGGATCAGCAACTTTGGTGTACCGAACACTATTACCACTGACAGAGGTTCTCAATTCCAGTCAACGCTTTTTCGGGAATTGAATAGAACACTCGGTACAAAGCACATACAGACTACAGCCTATCATCCTTCTTCAAATGGCTTAGTCGAAAGATTTCACCGGCAACTAAAAGCCGCAATCATGAGTCACGGGAATTCAGAACGTTGGTCCGAGTCATTGCCTTTGGTGCTTCTTGGTATCCGTACAACCGTGAAAGAAGACCTGGGTTGCTCAGCTGCTGAGATGGTGTACGGGAGTACACTTAACCTACCTGGCGAATTTCTGACATCTTCCGATTCACCAAATGATCTTACAGCTCCACAATATGTCAGTCGCCTTCGCAGCTTCATGAAATCATTACGAGCTACCCCTACTCGCCAACAAGCCCAACCGTTCTATATCCCGGCAGACTTGTCTACCTGCGACTTTGTGTTTGTGCGCGCCGATCATGTACGTCGACCACTTCAACCACCGTATACTGGTCCGTACAAGGTGCTCAGCAGGCATCCTAAGTATTTCGTAATTGACCGGAATGGATCAAGAGAAACTGTCAGTATCGATCGTCTGAAAGTCGCTTACGTAGAACCAACATCGGAAGCGAAAGCAAATACCCGAAACATTACTCCACAGACGTCTACTACTGACCAACACGTCCCTTCGTCTGATTCACCAGAAACCAACCTTACCCCCGATAAACCCCCATTCCGTTCGTGCCTCAAACCACCCGACAGACAAACAAATTCAGGCCGCAAGGTACATTTTCCCCAAAAGTTTGACGATTTTATAACCTAATGTTTTTTTTCGAGCGTCTTTTTCTTGTTCGACGCTCTAGGAGGGGAATCTGTGGTGACCGTTCAAATATTTAATCAATATTAATCAATAATTTTGTAATTCAAAAATTTCTTGTTGTTAACCTCACATTAATTACAATACACTCTTTGTCTACGCACGGTTTTCGTCTTCTGTGGTTGTCTGGGAGTCGAAATTGTATGTGGATATAACTGCAATACACGCAGCCTCATAATCTATTCCTCGCTATCCACTACAGCCGTTCCCTTCGACAAATGTATCGTGAAGCAAATGGGAAAAATGACCTCCGATATGACGACGTTCTGCTTTTTCATTTTCTCCTTTATAGACGACGGAGGGTCAAGCCCTTGTAAGCTACATCTCTTTCTATCAGCAACATAGTCCAAGTGAATCCGAGTTGAAGAAATCTCGTCTAGTGATGTACAGCTTCCCCGTGATTACTGGCAGTACATTATCCACTAGCTGTTTGAATTGTTTTTCATATTTTGCTGCAATAATCTCTTCCGAAAGCGCATTCTATAAGCTAACAATTCTTGAAGAAAGCGTGGATTTTTGTGTTAAGAGTAGTGTTTTTCGCTTTTGAAGATTTAGAGCATTGTCACGGTTCACCACGAGTGGAAAAATCTCGTGCATCTCGTCACCATAGGCTCACAATAATATACGACGAGTTAGCAGCAAGTCGTAGCACACACGCCGAATACTGAGTTACATGAATGGAGGCGTTGAACTATCCACACATAATATATTGATTTCAATACTTGTACGAATTTCATTTTTCAACAATTTTCAGCTAGTCAAGTTCTCCATAAGTTTGTGGATTGGTTGCTGGCAAACCATATTCCGAATCTGGTCTCAGGTATATGGATTAACGAATGTTAAACGTTTGTGGAATAATCGCTGAGGACGACCGACTAATAGCCCTCCATGCATGGTTTCTGGCAGCAGCAATTCTTTTTGTATCCTCCTTTGATTTAAGGACCGTGTTACAATTGTACCAAGGTTACGTTTAATCTGAACCCATTTCAATTGATGATCCCCGATGAAGTACGCACCTTTAGGCGTGCTTGGCAGCAAAATCATTACTGCGCATTTCTGTCGGTTTACAAGAAACTGCCAGCTCACCGAAATCAAGCAACTTGTCCAAATCGATCTGGAAAACTGTACTCTCAGTAGAAGAGCCTACTTTATCTTAAACTTTAGGATCATCGGCAAAACGGAGACAATTCAGATTTAATGAGTCGGAGTGGTCATTTGCATGCACCTGGAAACCCCGCGGAACAACGAATTTTGGACGTGTAGTCTGCGGTTCAACTCCGTTAACATAGACCGCTGTATAACGATCAGTAAAGAAGTCTCCGATTTAATTTAGAACAGGTCTTTTCACACACGGTGCACGAAGCTCGAGCAACAGACGTTTGAATGGGACGCGGTCAAAAGCCTTACTAAGGTCAATAAAAGCAGTGAATACCTAGTGGCTCAGATCAAGTATAGCACGCGAGCAATAATGAGATTGGATGCGCATCATCGTCCTTCCATAAAATCATTCTGAGCAGATGGTTATAAAGAGACCATCTTCTATATGTTTTTAGCAGTAGTTCCAGGGTCTTCTCAACTGACGATTTGAGGTTACCTGGTCTGTCGTTAGCCAGATCACTGGTTTTGCCGCCCTTATACATTGATTTTACAATGCCGTTCGTCCAATCTTGAGGTAATCTACCCCATCTCAGGGAATAACTAAGGATTAACGCCAGTGGTTTGTGTATAATACTCGCCAATACCTTTAAAATCATTGGGTTAATTTCATCCGGACCACGTGCTGAGTGTACATCGAGTCGTTCAATTAAACTGGGCACCATCTCTGGCGAGATAGTGATATCCGGCATTTCGGCGCCGCTCTTATAGAGCGAATGAATTGGAAACGTCTCCTCTGTGTATCACTTGCATCGCATTTGTCTATTTGTCACATTGCCTTCCATGACATTTCCTATAGACCATTATGTATATATCTGTCTTTTACTTCATATGAGGCTTATAAATGTCACATTCTTATCCAAACTTGCAAAACAATAAAATCCACTAAGAAATAAAAAAAGTAAAAAAACCTGAAAATCATTATGTTTTCAATGTACATTCTTATTTTTTTAAATGATGAACTAATTTACTTTGATGACCTCTCACCATGATGTTGAAGAGAATATCTTTCATTATATTCCAGTGTCTTCGAATACCGAACCATCACTGAAACTGGCTCGAAATCTATCCGCCCGAGATTTGTTCCATTTGCGATTCACTCTCCTGCAGATAACGAAAACCCGGCTGGTGAACACATTTTGGTTCGATTCGTCGACAATTCTTCAAGAGTATTGGAGCACACAGCGTACCCTACTCCCATGCTATTAACCACACCCTCTCTCATCCCCCAGAATTTCTTAGATTTTCTTATTCTGATGGATTTATGTTCCCTTTTCCATCTTCTCAACCAATCTTTCCGTAAAAAACATGAATTGATGCATATATAATTTATTTATCAATTTTTATGACAATTTATTACAATTCACTCCACTTTTTCTATAATTACCTTCGATTTCTGTTCTCCATGTTTTCCCATCCTTGCAATTCGTAAATCCTGACAAAATTTAAATGAAACCTCATTGTTATTTGAAATTAAGATTTTTTCTTACTGTATATTCGTTTCCAATATTGAACGTAAATTTGTTTTTCAAAAAATCTTGCTCACTTCGGTCATTTGCACCGTTATATTTTTTTGCTGTTCAAATTTTGAGAAACTGATCATGTATTTCATGCCTTGGATGTCCAAGAATATATATTATTGATATTAGTAATGATGCCATTCTTCCATTCACAGGGAACGAAAATTTAGGTTAAAGAGAGGTTAAACAAGTTAGTGAGATGCGTACACAAAGTATAAGCACAGTTTTCAAGAATCAGCGGGGTAATTTTGTCAGCTCCGGGAGATTTTCTCGTGGTGAGATTTAGCAATGTGTGGAGGACATTCTTCTAGGTAATAGTTAGTTGTTGTAAATCGTTTTCAGGTGAGATTACGAGAGTTAAGGGACAGGTAACTGTGATGCGTGGACTGAAGACAGTGGAGAAGGAATGGGATAAAAATTCGATAGATTGCGATGCTGTGGTTGTTGTTCCATCACGTGTCTTTAGAGCGGCAACTTATGGTTTCACCTTACACCGGTTATTTATGATCTGATAAAGAATTTTGGGGGTTGACTCCATTTTGTTGAGTAAATGTTTTTGATAATTCAGTTTGTCATCGACAACAAGTTTGTTTACCTGATTTCTCAGCAAATGGAATGTCCCCCAACTCTTAACAGTGGTATCATGTCGATGAGCCCGTCATGCAGCATTTCGCAAGGTTAACCATTTTCGTGTTCGGCTTCTCAGCTTAAATGCATATCCATTTTCCTGTACCTTTGAAACGAGATGAGAGTGCATTTCAACAGCAAATAAAAATACGTTCATCATCCACTGCCACTGATCGTGCACGTTGTCGGACTTGAGACATGGGTCTGTGGCGTTCTTAAGAGTAGTTTGAAGTTGTGAAAAAGTCAATTTTCTAACCACCTTGGTGATGTCACTTGTTGTGATTGCCTGGCAAATATAATCAAACGTAATAACTAATTCATAAGTCCTTTTGGAGCCTCATAAGTGTGACTTTTAATCACGTGCTCTTCAATTGTCTGTATCAAATCCAAGATAGACGGCGTATCAGAACCACGAAATCGGGTATTGTTGAAAATATGGTTGTAGAGTGGAATTTCTTTAGGCAAATGTTTATAAGAAGCATTTAAGGAATTTTCTGGATGAACTAAATTTCCCTTAAATTTCGGCAGATTGAAGTCTCCGATCAGAAGAAGTCTGCCGGGGTATCTGGTATCCGCTAAGCGTATATTTGCAAGTAATGCTGAATTGTAGGCTTCGTCGGCTGAGGGCGAACGGTAAATTACACCCACTATGGATTTTCACCTGCTGTTACATTCAGTGAACACCATAATGTGTCTTGTAGTTGTAAGTCGTCATCAGTAATCTCTTGGCAGAGCAGTATCAGAATGTGGTAAAGCGCAACACCACCTCCTCGAGTCAGGCTATGGCGACGAAGTAGAGACATACATCTTATGTCAACTTCATTGTCTGTTAAAGTAGGATGAAGCCATTTCTCAGTTACGGCAATCACGTCTGGTGAGTGTGTAGTTGTTAGTTCAGTCAATCCGTGTAGTTTGTTTGTCAAGCAAAATTTGGCAGTGATGTTGACAGCAAAGACGGTTCATGAGATAGAATTATTGAGACGGCTCGGCCTGCGTCGGTGTTTAGGTAAATTTTTTCGCTGTCTCCAGTTGAGTCGACCGAATTCCGTTTTTTCACCAGGTTTGGATTTTTCACTCTGTTCAGTATTAAGACTTCCGGTGTCATCCTTGTTATCAGTGTTTTAGAGGATTTTAGGAATAATTTTAATCTCTTGGGGCAATTTGTATCGAAATTGCTTCTAATATTTGAGAACAGCATAAGCCATACTGTCAGATATCATTGTCAGTTTGAGTGGGCGCGGAGCTTTACCTTCGTATTTTGGTAATGTCGGGATCCTAAAGGTCGTCTTATTCGTTCATATAGCGTCACTTATAAATTTTCATTGTTGTATATCGTGGTTAAGGTTATACTTTGTATCTGGACTATCAGCAGCTTCAGGGACGTTCAGAATTATAAGACTAAGACTGTCTAGGTCGTTTACTTCCCAATATTCCTATTTACTGCCGATTCCGCCCGTTCTGACAAGGGTATATCAACAAAGGTACATGGTGTGTTTTCTTCACCGTCTGGTAACAAGTATGCAGAGAAAAGTACATCTTCTAGTTCTTTTTCACTTCGCAACACTACCTTGAGCAATCTCAGTTTATTTTGGTGCGGCGAAACATTGAAACCGGATTGATTGTTCTTAAACTCATCTTAGTACACAGTTCCGACCATTTGGTTAAATTGTGCTGTTGTCTATTCGAGAATAGTGTGTCAGTTGCCTCTGGCACATTGGTACAGATAATACTGAGCAAAACCCGTTTTGAATATGGTTTCTTAAACACAACACTTGAGAAGGATGGCTTTAGTTTTTACTCGGTTGTATCCATCTATTTAGTGTCTTGTAGCGATATTTCGCAATATTTAGGGGCACTAGTATTGTTCAAAGATAAATTTGAATGTTTTGTATCCTTTGTTGTTGGTTTCATCAACGGCTCTATTGAATTTCCTTTTTTAGCAAAATGGTTTTCCAGGTGTGAAAGTCTACTCTCCATTCGATTAAGGACTTTCCCTACAGTCAAGACTTTAGTGTTATGGCAGACGTCTTTATTTAAATGTCTACAGCTTGTACAAACAAAACGAACGGATAGGTGTTTCTCATCGTTAACAAGCCTCACGCAATCATCAGTTAAATTCTCGTCACATGACACGTGTTGGTGGAACCGGATTTCATTTCCCGGTTACGTTATTTCATTTCCCATTTGCAGTAACAACTCACTCTTCCATTCACACTTTCAAACTACATCAACTATAGACACACGCTACTGTGCAGACGTATTTTTCGTCACTCTGACAATTTTGATCATATCTTCGTTGCATCTGCACTGATTTATACCATTTAAAGAATTCCGAGCATCACTCAATGATATCTATCGGATTTCATACTTTTCGATCGTGCAAGTCAACTTAACTCAAAGTTACCAGTTCGACGGAAAATGAACATTTTGTTCACGCGCACAAAGTTTTTTCCAACACCAGCTCTCCTACGGATTTTGCAATCACTGCAAAGACCACATTGAACTACAATTTTCGATACCTTATTTCGTGTTCTATCTTCTGTGGTTTACGAATTATCGCGGATTAACTGTTCAATGCCGAAATCTCGCCAACAAACACCGTCAAATCACTCAACGGACAAAACACCCGTTATCGATCAACCAACAAGACCTATGCAACGCACAAACATGTGCGAGCGTGTCACGAGATCCACTGACCGGACCGTGAAAAATATCGATCTAGCTGTGACCGTGGGAAGTGTTCAGGCGACGGCGACACCGAATCGTGGTGACCTCTGCATCACGTGTTTAAATCCGGTAAGCGCTGATACTGTTTCAGTTAAATGTGCTTTCTGCGGGTTTAATCAACACGTGTCATGTGACGAGAATTTAACTGATGAGTTTGTAAGGCTAGTGAACGATAATGACCTTCCATCTGTTTGTTATTTCTGTCATGCCTGTAGAAATTCAAATATAAATGGCCATCGCAAGAGTAAACATTCATCTGTTCGAAAAGTTTCCACTACAAAAGAGAGTAGACTGTCGCAACTAAAAGAGGAGCTTGCACGAGTGAATACGCTCAACTTTACCACCACCAAACCAATCTCTGAAAAAGGTTGAATTGTTGCAGCACAGCACCCAGCAGAGTGTTAAAAACGCCTTAAAGCCGAAACCGTTGACACCGAAGGCCCCATTAGCGAAAGTTGCCTCGAAAGGAATTTTTTCTTAGTGTTATCTGCACCAACGTGCCAGAGTCGACTGAGACGTTATTGTCGAATAGACACCAGGATGATTTGGCTGAATGGTTGAAATTGTGCACTCGCATGAATCTCAAAGCGATCCACCCGGTTTCGTTGATTCGCTTGAGTCGTCCTCCCAAAGCGCTACACCAAGATAAGCCGCGGTTGATCAAGGTAGTAATGCAAAATGAGAAGGATTTAGAACATGTACTTCAGTCGACATACTTGCTACGGGACGGCATGGAAAATACATCTCGTGTATTTGTTGATGTGTCTTGGTCGGAGCGGGCAAAATCGCCACCGGATGGTAACCAAAATAAAACAAACGATCGCAACAAGCGCACCCTTATTCTCTTAGATGCCCCAGAAGATGTTACCGCTTCAGATACAAAGTTTAATTCCAACCACGACCTACAACAGTGAAGATTTATTAGCAATGCTATCCAAACCACCAATGTAACGGTTATCGATACGTTCCGAATACCGAAGTCATCGAATTACGAAGGTAATGGTCCACGACCCCTTAAACTGACACTTTTGACCACCACTATGGTGAACACCGTGCTTAACAACTGGAAACAGTATCGATACAAAGTTTCACGAGAGATCAAAATTGTCAGTAAACACCTGAAAACCTGCTCTTTCGTGAAAGTTGCCGGACCCGTTGGTACTGAGCACAGTGATGCCGGGACTCCTGCTCCAAAAAACGGATGTCGATCGACTCTATCGGAGTCGGTGATGTAATATACCCACTAACACGAGGCCCACCATCTTTGACACGTACTCAACTTACCTGCTCAAATACTCATCATCCAACACTTTTATCAATATCTACCATCAATTGTTTATACACCAACGCACAATGCTTGATAAATAAGTTGCCTGAACTAATCAAGCTTCGTCAAAAATATTCACCACTCCTGATAACCGTACCGGAAACTTGGTTCAATCAGCAATTAGTTGAGGAGGAAATTTCCATTCCAAACATGTTTCTTTTACATCGTACTCGAATGGATCGTGGAGGAGGAGGTGTTGCCATTTACTATGATCAACACTTCACGTTCAGAGACATCACGGATAATGATTTGATACTGGAAGATACACTCGGGTGTTTACTTGAATTAGCAACAGGTGAAAACTGTGTTGTTAGTGTGATTTACCGACCACCGTCAGCAGACGAAGCATACAATGCTAGTTTAATTGAGAAAATTCAGCTGGTTGTTTCCAGATATCAAAACAACGTCCTGATCATGGGTGACTTTAATCTCCCGAATTTACTAAAAAGCGATATTCCACCGGTGAACTCTCTTGATCATCTATTCTACAAAATGTTCAACGAAATTCCTTTATTCAGCCACATCTCAAGCAGCACTCTCTTCAGAGGCCCAAACACACCGTCCATTCTGGATCTTGTTCTGACTAGCGAGGAAAATGTCATCGAGGATATCTGCTACGAAGCACCTCTTGGAAAAAGTGATCATGCAGTTATTGTTTTCGACTATATATCTGAAGCGAAAAGAGCAAGTGATGCTCAGAAGTTGATAAGAAAAATCGATACGGTTGCATTATCAATGTCTCTTCAAGAAGTTACCGACTGGGCGCCGATTAGCCCTGATGTCCAACAATGCTGGTCATCGATACTCCAGGAAATCAACCGAAAAGTAGAACTCCACTCAAAATATGTTTCAAAACAACTCAAAAAAGATTCAAATTCGTGATCCGGAGTCGAACACGGAAATGGATAAAGGTAAGAAACTGTGCGTGGAGAATCCACGTACTGCATTCAACACCTGAATCTTGGGAATCTTACCGTTTGTTGAAAAACAAAGTTACTTAACTTGTCCAGGAGGATAAAGGAAAAAAATCAAATGAATCTGATGGATAAAATTGAACGAAATCCGAAGCCCCTTTTTCAGATCGCGAACAGAAAGGCCAGGGTAATGCCAGGTGTTTCCGCTTTACTTACTATGACTGGAACTACATCCACAGCTCTCGAAGCCGCTAACGATTTCGCTTGATTTTACTCTAGAGTGTTCTACCCTAACGAGCGCGTATCCTATGATATACCTGCATTCAGATCGCAGAATACAATAACCGAAATCGTTGTGAAACCCGAGAGTGTCCTGGTAAAGCTACGCGGGTTAAATACAAAAGAATCCCCGGGTGCTGATGAAATAACCCAATTCATCCTAAAGCAATGCCCCCATGCTCTATTCTCACCACTCTCTGACCATTTCAACCTGTCCTTGAGCTGTATAGAATTGTAAACGATAGAACAAATATTAAACCAGGAGTCTTTGCCCTGAAAACTTCGTCCGGCTTCACAAATACATAAATCAGACCGCTGACCTGTTAGCAGACTTTTATGCCGGAGTTTTTGCGCCGAAATCCATGGAGCTGATCAGGAACCAATCGTTCGACTTGACCGACCGATCTTGAGTGGAGCATTGATTACTCCGATGGTGGTAGCGCAGTACTTACGAAAATTAAAAGTGAAGACGAGACGAGATAACTCCAAAGCTGCTTAAAACCTGCCATGCGCAGCTATCTGAACCTCTATCTTGCATGTTTGATAATTTGCTCCAAGCTGGCGTAGTGCCACAAGACTGGAAACTGGGACAAATAATACCCATTTACAAAGGTGGTTGCCGTTCTGATGTTAAAAATTACAGGCCGGTGACCTTGCTGTCTTCGGTATCAAAAGTTTTTGAGCGAATAATAACCGCAGAAATCGTGCGACATCTGGAAACGAATCAACTTTTGGCAGTTGCCCAACATGGATTTCGCAGAAATCGCTCTCGTCTAACAAATTTGCTGACAAGCTTAGACGATTGGACGAGGATTGTAGATGCGGGGGGCTGTATTCATGCGTGCTACCTGGACATTTCTAAAGCGTTCGACAGAGTTGATCACAATTTACTCTTGAACAAGCTAAAGAAACACGGTGTTGTTGGAAGACTATACGAATTGCTAAGAGATTACCTCAGCAACAGACATCCGAGTTCGTGTGGACGGCCTATTATCGAAGAACATCGATGTCACTAGCGGAGTTCCACAAGGCTCAGTGCTTGGACCAATACTGTTTCTAGTCTATATGAACGATATACCACTACCAAATGATAGTAAGATGGTTTTGTTTGCTGACGATATAAAAGTATGGAGGCAAATCAGAAATGCTGACGATTGTATCTTGCTGCAAAACGATTTGAGTGCTTTGTTCAACTTGTCATCTGAAAATAAACTGTCAAGGATCACTGAAACTGATCTTACTGTCTCCACCTGACGATGGCAAACAGCCTGAAACCGGTAGTGGTGTGTAAGGGATGGGGATGTGAGCACCAGAATAAACTGTCATTGAATTTGCAAAAGTCGAAGATGATTCAGATTGATCGTGACCTTGGCTTTTTCTATCCAAAAAAGCTCGGCGACATTAACCTGGAGTACACCGAAACAGAAAAGGACTTCGGTCTCTGGATTTGCGGCAGTTTGAAAAATGGTCTACAATGCAAAACCGTTTACAAAAGCGCGTCTCGGCTGCTCGGCATGCTAAGGCGGATATTTGGACGTTTTTCCCCTTGGTGTTTTCCTCTCATGATGAATACATATAAACACCCGGTTCTAGAATATGCCGCACAAGCCTGGACACCATGGCTCCAAAAAGATATCTTACACCTGGGTCGCATATACCGGAGAGATTCTAAGCTTGTCATTGATCTCGAAAATATGTCATTCGCCAGGCGACTCAGACAACTGGAAATGAGGACACTTGCACAAAGGAGAATGCGAGGTGATCTCATCCTTGCATACAAAATACTAACTACTGTTTCCCACCACCTGGATATATTATTCCACCTTCGAACTTTCAGCAACAGCCGTGGCCATGGTTGCAAGTTGGAAATACCACATTCCAAACGGAGCTGCCGCAGGTATTTTTATTCGGTACGTGTGTGCTTTGCTTGGAATTCCCTGCCTCTCAATTTGGTAGGCTCAAACAGCTTATCTATATTCAAATCAAAACTTGACGATTATATGAGAGCTAATCCAAATTTTCCCCCAAACTATTAATAAGCTATCGTTGTCCCATTGATTTTGATTTTATTTATACTTATATATATATATATATATATATATATATATATATATATTTGTACCTATATTTTCACCCTGTGGTTATTGTAAAGATAATTGCTTTTTCAACCATAAATCTTGAATCTTGAATCTTGTAGCACGGTTGCTAATGACTGAAAAAGTGGAATAATCACTCCGATATACAAAGGAGGGACCAGATCTGATGTGTCTAACTACAGACCAGTCACGCTGTTGCCAGTGGTCTCCAAAGTTCTCGAACGACTTGTGGCTGACGAACTTATCAAACACTTGGAACAAAATAAGCTTCTTTCCATCGCACAGCACGGATTCAGGACAAGACACTCCTGTCTCACCAATCTTCTCATAAATCTTGATAATTGGACTCGAGCCGTGAACGATGGATGCCCTATCCATGCTTGTTACCTGGACCTGTTTAAAGCTTTTGACCGTGTTAACCACAGCATACTGCCACAAAAATTAGAGCAGTTCGGGTTGTGCGGCAGACTATTCGCCTGGATAAAAGATTACTTGACTGGTAGAGTTATAAGGGTTAGAGTTGATGGGGCAGTATCCAGCCCAGTAGAAGTTACCAGTGGCGTACCTCAAGGCTCAGTCTTGGGGTCAATACTCTTTCTCTTGATAT